>NDGM011181605.1:0-13352 GCA_002564305.1 Octomys mimax | reverse complement strand
ATGTGATAAATCAGATTACCTATCAAACGGATAAAGTCTCAGATTTTTCCTTATATTTACCTATGAACATGTAATATTAAAATCAGACTGCATCCTGGCACAGGAATTTATTTTACACCTATGTTATTTGCCAGAATAAAACACACATACAATCCTTCTTGAGGATAATTAGGAATAGCATTGTTAGGTCATCAAATAGTCTAAAGGCTAAGTGGGGAAATTTAAGTAACGTATCGAGCAAAGGATATACCTAGAAGCACAGAGCTATAAAAAGGGGTGTATAAATGTCTTAACATTTTTTCAAAATTCAATGTCTTTTAAATGTTCTGTGTTAGTTTATTATATGCTTTATGAATTTGGTTAACATGAAGATTTGTCCAATACATAAATTTAAAGCAAATTCATCAGTAAATTTGTTTGTGTTTCTCCTAGACAAGGGAAAGATATTATAGTATAGTACCACAAATTTATTAAAAAGAAATAGTCTATGCAAGAAAAATCACCTGTACAATATAAGTTTAGGTATGATAAGCATATTAATTTTTGCTCATACAATTAAACAACAGCATAGAAAAAATCTTGAGATTTACATTTTTCTGACTGAACGTTATGAGAAAAACAAACTGAGTACTAAAAATGGCAAATTCCACATCAATTGCAGCTAATACTGTTTGGCCCATTATATAATCTAATGTCTCGTGTCATGATCTAATTATGTCCATTTTGTTATCTTTATACACACCAGAAAAATTAACATTGAAAAAAGAATACCATGATATTAGTGTAATTGATATTAATTCATTCACCAAATTTTGAATGAATTTGCTTCACGCAAGTATAAATTTCACAAATTGGATTTCACATGGCAAAGGACAACCTTCCTGGAAATAGAAAATTGTGAAGAGAAAAGTAAGTGAATTTGTAGCATTTGATAGGAAAAAAAAATGAAATATTTTTGTTTGTAGTACAGAGATGTGTCTTCAAAGTAGTGCTTCCTTGAGAATCTCATTTCTTTTTTTAAACGTATTTAGTACAGAGTCTACAGGCTCACACTACATATATCAGACGCGTAGTGATCCTCCTGTTTTCAGTCTCCCAAGCGCTGGGATTAGAGGCGCCCACCACTACGCTGGCTCTCAGAATCTTATTTCTTAATCACAGAAATCAAAGAGGTCTAAACATTTTCAGTGAGAGTGAAAACCAACCTAGCAATGAAAAGCTAGTCAACAGTAGTGGAGCTTCCTAAGTGCCATTGCAGAGAAGGAGGAACTTTATTAGACTAAAACATTATTGCATGACTCTGTCCAGTTATTTAAAGGGAGGACTACCTAGGAAAGCGATAATAAGGCCTTGATCTTCATAGTTTGAATTTTGTTCAATTGTTTCCACTTCTGAATTTGTTCCATATTTTTTAACTTTAATGCTGAAACTAAAAGGTACAGATCAACCCAAGTTGTGAATTAGCGTGGTAGAAAGCAGAAATGTACACTGAGAATAAGAGAATAAGATCAGGCACATGAGGCAAATTTTACCTGAGCGACTCTCCCAATGTTGTAGTGAGCAAGGATTATAATTGAAATTAATCAACACATAGCTATTGCCTATTTTGGTGTTTTATTCTGCATTATAAAGCCTAACATAGTCTGGGAACAGAAGGTAGTGTCTTGCTTAGGTCTCATTATTCCGTGTGAAGACTGGGCTTAGCAGGGAAATTTTCCTTCCCTATGTGATATTGGCCGAGCTGTAGTTGTGGTTGTGTATGTGAGAGAACTGGGCCAATTCATTGTTGGTCTGAAATCTCCAACCTGGCTGACTCACCTGGTTGTCATGTAATGCTGACTTTTGGCAGGATGCTCACACGGGAACGAGACAACAAGTCATTTTCTCATAAGCTCCCTGTGCAATTCTGGCTTCCCCTCTATGTCTGCTGCCTCAGGTGGCAGAGAGTGAATGCTGTCAGTCATCTCAAGCCTGGCCTTCAGAATGTCATTCCCACCACTCTCTGTTGGTCTGACCCAATCTATATATAGTATAAAACCTTAAGGCAGGTAAAGTCTGTGACAGTTTTTGGATACCAGCTAGCACAATGCATAGTATATGTTTTTCCTTCGCAATTTAACGACTTTGAGATAATCCACTGTCTGCTAGGAACCTATTTGCTAAAAATATCATTTTTAAAGTTTTATTGGAGAATCTGTTTAAAAAAAAAAAACAACTGCTGGTTTTTAAAGATATCTACCCAAGTTATATGAATTCAGTTAACAATTGTGCAATGTTAGCATGTGCAGAGTACTTAATACAATAATATATCATCTACTTTATTTATTTATTCATATTTTAGGGAAGGGTCTACAGCATGTTCAGGGTCTCACTACTAGATTGGACTCACAGTGAGTCTCTTGTTTACAACCTCCCACATGCTGGTATTGTAGGCTTGTGCCAGCACACCCAGTCTCAATCGCTGTCTCAGTGTGCCCCGTGGGTGGGACCGGCAGGGCAGGCCAGGTCATTCACTTTGTACAGCAGTGTATAAAACGCAGAATTTTTATCATGAGCTGATTAAGTATAGAGTTGGGATTGTAGAAAATATTAACACACAGCTGGTTATTGCTCTTCCTAAACAATGTTTAGATGGTTGCTTTCTTGGTATACCATTTTGCTCTCTTACTAAACAAAGGATGATGACATTCTTTTCTTTTTTTTTTTTGAAAGCAAATTAGTTGACTTTTTTTTGAAGGAAGTCACAACAGAAAATACAAGTTGTATGACATTCAATTTTATGATATATTTTGCTGTTTATATTGTACACATCATAATAAACATTTATTTATTTATTTATTTATTTTTATTTTAATTTTTTATTTTTTGGCAGAATTGGGGATTGAACACAGGCCCTTGTGCTTGCCAGGGAAGCATTTATTCTACTGAGCCATTTCCCCGGCCCCTAAGCTAACATTATTATGAATGTTAGTTTTCACTAGACCAGCAAAATATTTATCCCAGAAATTTTTGCGTTTGTGCATTTCTAATTATCATCTATGTATATCAGTAAATAGAAAATAGTGTTTCTGCTCTTAATTGAGTGAAGTATCCAAGGATGCTTTAGTTTTTCATGGAATCATGCTGAATTTCCTTGAAAATTAATCAAAACTCATGTGTCCTTAGAATTTTCTCTCATGTATTCTAGGTGTTACTGTGAGAGCCAAAGTAATGTAAATTCTTATAGCCAACTACTATCAGTTGACTTCAAAGAACTCTGCCACATGCAGCCTTGTAATTTTGTGTTTACAGCGTAAGTGGGTGTGCATTATCCTTGTCCTGTGCTGATATAGCTAGAGAACCTATGCTCATTGCTGAAGGAACCAAGTTTCTGCATGTATCTGTGCATAAGTATGACTGATTTTGCTTCTGGTTTATAATACCTACTCCATTAGTTGAATTATTTTACTTTATTTTTTTAACCTTAGGATGATGACATTCTAAGCTGATATTTCCTATCTAACAATTTGGTGACTATTTTGTAATCCCCTTGAAAAAATAGGACCCAAGTTATGTTGGAGTATCCATCCATGCTGCACACAGATAATTGGAAGCCTCTGATGACTTCACCAATGATCCCTTTGAATTCTTTCAAAATAAAATAAAGTTAGTAGCACATGGACTAGGGACAATAGAACCACATTTGTTTCTCTTATACAACAAAGAAGCAGGTAGCAGTAGAAACTGCTATCAATTCTGCTATGAGGAAAGGAGAGCTGTCTTGGCCTGTGATGGGTGCTGGAGAGTTTGGAGGAGATAGTGTAAAAAAATGACTTCTTGGGGACAGGGAGATAGCTCAGTAGAATAAGTGCTTTCTTGGTAAGCACAAAGTACTGGGTTCAATCCCCGGTGATGCCCTCCCCCTCCCCACCCAAAAAAAATTCTTTACTGATGCTCTTGTGCCACTGATCCACTTAAACTTGAAGTTAGTCTCCTTTGGACAGTCTGTGTTTGAGAGAGAAACACACTCTTTAATGTTCTAAATTTCCTTATGTTTACATTTCCACTATGTACAAAATTAAGTCTCAGAATGTATCTATTATATATTTTCCATTAAGACCGAATAATCTTTTGGTCTGTTTTGAGACAGGATCTTGATATGCAGTTTTGGCTAGATTTGATCTCATTTTGTAGCACAGGCTGCTCTCAAACTCACAAAGATCCTTCTACCTCAGTCTCCCCAGTGCTGGAACTGCAGATGTGCATCATCACACCCAGCCAAGAGCAAAATGTACTTATTGAGGGAGAGAAAGCTTCTGTCCAAGAGCAGGACAGAAGACCTGAGTGGGTTGCCTAAATCTGAAGTTTTAATAAAACATTTACCACTGTGTCTGTCATTTGACGAAAAAAAAATAAAACAAAACAATTTTCTCTTTACTGAATCAGTATTTTGAATTATGACAAAATTTCTAGTCCTTCAGAGACTTTTATTTTTTTCTTAAAAATTAGATTTAAAAAATATATTTTATTCAACTTATAAATAAAGAAAAAATCCTAGGAGTCTGGGTCCATTTGGTTTTAATTTAAATACATAAAGTAGAGCTGTTTGCAATTACAAGCTTACCTACCAGAGGAATATGGTATAAATGAAAAACACAATAAAATGTAATTACAGAAGTTGGTCGATTTTTTTTTTCTTTAAAAGAAGTTTATGTTGGATAAGAAAGAACTGATTTCTATTATTTTTTATGATTACAGAGTTCTATTTATATTCTCAACACTGAATTAATTTCCTTGTCTAATCTTAACCTTGCTGAGGATCCATTTAAAATACTTTAATGAGTTGAGTCCATAAATCATCTCAGTGAACACAAATACAAGTAAAAACTAGGGAGGGAGCATTTTATAGATTTTAAAGTGGTATATAAGTAATTTAAGGGCTTTGTGTCCCATTTTTATTTATTAAAGTGAAAAACAGTATTATTTTTCATGAATTTAACATGGGTAAAATCTTTAAAAGACCTTCAAAAATATATATATGTAATTGCATTTAGAGAGATGCACACGTGGTATAAATAAAATCTGTCAATCCACACTTATCCTAAAAGAGCATATGAACTCTAACATCATTCTCAAATTTCAATCTATATTTTGCCTGCATATATTAAAATACAGCCTTTATGAAAGTATCATCTATATTATAGCTATTTGCATGAAGTTTATTTCAAAATTCTGGACTTACAGTTGTTGATAATTAACAATCATAAAACAAGATAAGCATGGATTGGCAGATTTTGTTTATACCACATGTACATCTCTCTAGATGCAATTATATATATATATATATATATATATATATATACACACACACACATATATATGTGTTTTTGAAGTTTTTTTCAAGATTTCACCAATGCTACATCAATGAAAAATATTTTTTCACTTTGATAAATAAAAAAATGGAACACAAAGCCCTTAAATTATTTGATTGCCAATAAATAAGATGCTGTAGTTCACAGAACTCATGTTAAATATTTAAATTCATTATATTTGAATGTATATAACCCGAGACTTGTCATTCACAAGAAAGAATTTGTCAATCACAGGAAAGATGGGGGAGTAGTGATAAACAGTTCTTTAGTGGCTACTTTGTGAAATGTCACCTTCCTTTATTGAATTTACTCATCATGGATAGAGATCGTGCATATCTTCAGATTCCTCAAAAGTACTGTATCACAATCATCTGCCTACATGCATTGAAATTTTGTTTCAAAATAAGAATTAATGAAGGAATGCCAAGATTTATCTATGATAAAACTAGGTATGATAACCTTTTCTTTTAATTTTATTTAGGACAGAGTGTGCAGGGTGTACAGGGTCTCACTGAGCAGATCGGACTCTCCTATTTGTAGTGATTCTCCTGTTTGCAACTTTGGAAGAGCTGGGATTACAGGCACGTGGCACCATGGCCAGTCTCAATGGCCATCTCAGCGTGGCACAGGGGTGGGGCCGGAACTGTAGGCCTGGGGACCGAACTCCCAGGCCCTGAGTCTGCCTAAACAGGCACTTTAATCTACTGAGCTATTTGGCCGGCCTCATGATAATCATTTTAATTTATTTATACTTATCTCACATATCTTCTTATGTCTACATCATAGTTTTGGGGGACATGAGGAATTTTTTCTTTTCTTTTCTTTTTTTTTTTTTTTTTGTGGTACCAAGGATTGAATTCAGAACTTTGTGCTTGTACACTTATTCCTCTCAACTTTCTTCCAGGCCCCTGGAAATATTTCATAACTTTCCTTATTTTCACTATTTCATCACAGAGCTACAAGCACTAGAAGCGTAATTCTATCGATGGAGAGGTAAAATCAGACAACAATGTAGTGAAAAGGAAATTGAAATGAGCATCTTGATTCCAATCTTAGATCTACAGTAAGATCCATTTTTTATAAAATTTGCTTTTTCTATCTCTTAGCATTTTCCTTTTGTTAAAATAAGGTAGCTATAACTTTTAGTCCCTTGACATAAACACTGTTTAGCTGAAATACTTAGTGAAGTAGGAGTCCTCACAATACAGATGAGAAGCTCCTTGCTCATTTTTCTGTGCTGGTTGGAGGGCTGAGAAAGTTCAGCTGGTGACTCTTCCCATCCACTCAACCACCCTAGTGCACTAGGAAAACTCAGCCAGTGTCCTCCCTGGCTATATAGTAGTGTCCTCCTTTTCTGTCCAGCTGCCTTTCACCACTCCAACATGATTGCAGGTGGAATGGACACTCAGATTGGTACTCCTTCCCCAACTTTGAATGACACTGTTGTCTTTTGGAAGAGAAACAGGGCACTGTCTCCTGACTAAGAACAGAAATGGAGGATCTGAGCCCCTTACTATCATACCCAACTCTCTAGCATGGTTTCCAGAAGATTCCCTGGTGTCAGCCCTGCCCCTTGGTAACACAGACCTGCAACTGCAGGCTCCATTCTGCGTACTGAAAGTACATTCACTGTGTACTGGGTATTTTTATCCTTAGAACTAAGAACCTAGAAGATGATCGAAAGAAAGATCTTGCATTGTGAGCAATTACTTCTCATTTTAACAATGTTCAATGCATTAGATGTTTTTGCTTTCTTACAATCTTGTTTAGGAATTTTATACCCTTGTCTTTATTGTTTATTTTTCTTTTCTTTAACATAAAAAAAGAGCAGCCAATCCTAAGAGCTGCTGGCACCAAAAAAATCTAGAGACTAACAAGCAACAAAGTCCAGTGGTAGAGATTAGCACTAGGTAAGATGCATTCAGCATTATTTGATGCCCTTTGGGGACATCAGAACTAATATCAAAACTGCACTATCCAATTCATGGCTTCATCTAAATTGAATCAGAGAATCTTAGGCAGATTGGCAACACTGAGGTGAGTTGGACACCAGTAATGCCTGCTCAGGTTTTTTTTTTTTTTTTTTTGAACCGGGGATTGAACTCAGGCCCTTGCGCTTGCAAGGAAAGCGCTTTTTCCACTGAGCTATCTCCCCAGCCCACCTGCTCAGGTTTTAATTGGTAAGTGACATATCAGAAGCCACTAGCTTGTCCTGACTGTGTATCTCCCTTCCTAGGAGAATTACTCTTCTTCCATAATGCATTTTCCTTCCTTCTTTTCAGTGTGCACTAGAACAGTCTATTTGGTTCTCCCCACAGAAAGGACCATAACTGTCTTCATGTGAGTCCAGCCAAAACCTTGGAAAGCTTCCCATTTCCAGATTCAGTTCTTCATAGTAGGTCCTGCTCAATCTAAAAATGGGCTGTCTGGATATTTAAGAAGTCATTTGTTAGAATTATCACACTTTAACTGTATCACATAGTGCAAATTATCAAGAACATTTGTGAAGTTTCTGAAAATTTTAACGATCTTTTGTTCCAGGGATGCATCTACTTAATGTTTGACTACTTTTTATTACAAATCTTAATACAAACATCTGATGTCCAGATAATTACTTCACAATGCATTACACTGTAGCCAATCACTGGGCATCTTCAAAATTTCACACCATGATCTTGGATGTTTGAAAAGGATTTTGTGGAAGGCGAGACATGTCTTTTCTTTCTGTGAAGGGACTCTTTGAAAGATGAAGGGGGATTAATTCCTCAAAAGTTTCAGAACTATTTTTCATTTTCAAATGGAGTAAAAGCTATGGCAGATATTATCACACAAAATAATTTGTGCTTGAAAAACAACATGAATTAAGTCACATTACACAAACTATCTAATCTTTATCCCCACTGTAACCTTGGGTTTAGAAAAAAAAATACATTGACTTTGAAACAGTCCCCAAATATGTAGAATAATTAACAGAGCCTTAATCACTGTTATAAACCTCTGGAGAATATGCCACTAATGAAACTGACATATTAAATTCTACAGGAAAAATCAGTTGCAACTAAATATGATTGAAGATGATCCAACTCATTTTTCATGCAGGAAATACTAAGCACTGTGGACTTCAATTTGTATCAAACTTGCTCATTAATCTGATCCTTTATGAAAGCCAACATACAAATAAAAAAATATTTCTTGGCTCAAACATTTGAATACCATGCATGTGAATTTATAGTGTGCTTGTATTGGATAGAGTAGAAAGAGAATGCCAAATTTTGAGAAGACGGTTGTAAAGAAAATGGTTTCTACAGATTCTCATTTTTTACTGTCAAATCAAAGTCTTTATTAAAAAGGCCATTTTAATTCTTATAAGTCCATCTTAATATTAAAAAGGATAAGATTCTTAAGAGCTATAATCTAACACTTTATTCTGGCTTAGTCCTTGTCAATGAACTTTCTGTGAACTTGTTAATATTTTAATGGATTCTTAGACATTACTTTTCGTACTCTATTCCGATAGGAAATCTGGGTATTCT
The DNA here is from genome assembly GCA_002564305.1 of Octomys mimax. Taxonomy (NCBI): domain Eukaryota; kingdom Metazoa; phylum Chordata; class Mammalia; order Rodentia; family Octodontidae; genus Octomys; species Octomys mimax. Next base: position 4,468 of record NDGM011181605.1, on the reverse strand, counting down.
ACATCACTGTGTGTTACCACATTTGGTCACTTCAACATTGTAATAAGTGTGTTTCAGTGGCCTTGAAATTTCCAGGCATTCTGTTGAGCAATGGAGATGCTTCCTCGTTCTTTAGTGAGACCCTCTTCTGAAAAATTCCCAACTTGAAGTGGGCATTGAATTGAGTAATTAGTAAGCCATTTATATGTATCCAGTTGTGAAATATTCACATAAATAAAATCTGGGGAACAGGGCTGGACATTATGTTGGAAGAAGAGACAGTATCTACGTGTTATGTGTTTTCCATTGTATAGATAATCTCTTTACCATGTTTTATGAGGATTCTTGGTAGCATTAGTTCTCCCTATGAGGGAGTTCCAGATTTTATAATACAAATAACAAGAACATGATATTGAAAAAAAAGACTGTATGTAATTTATTTGACTGGGGAAGCTTCTTCTTGGGATTAAACCTTCATTGATGTCTGAGATCTAGTCATGAAGCATCCGATGACGTTGCATATCAACGTTTAATTTCTTCTATTTTGTCTGTGCACTTATTTTTCCTTAGCTTTTCTTACCCTCAATATCATGTCAGGTTGAGCTTCTCACTACAGAAGGAAACTGGAACAGCTTACATGTCCAAACTTAATTTCAAAGGAGTGTCTTTAGAGCTGGAGACAAGGATATACTGGAATCACGTATGGTGACTTAACAGTAAAATAACAGAACTAGGGCAGTCATGATAGCTCAGTCAAGGGCCAGCCATATAGCTCAGTGGATTGAAGTGCTTGCTTAGGCAGAGCACAATGGCCAGGGTTCAGATCGCTGGGCCTGCCATGCCAGCCCCGCCCCCAGGGCGCACTGAGACAGTGATTGAGACTGGGTGCATGCCTGTAATCCCAGCTCTTGGGAGGCTGTAAACAGATCTAGTAGTGAGAATTGAACACCCTATAGACCCTTTCCTAAACAAACAAAAAAAAAAGAGAGAGAGAGATAGCTCAGCAGACTAAGTGCCTACTTAGGCAAGCACAGGGACCGCAGTTCAATCCCTACCCCCCAGGCGCGCTGAGTCAGTGACTGAGTCCTGCTGCGGTGATGCACGCCTGTAATCAGAGTGCTGGGGAGGCTGAAAGCAAGAGGGTCACTACGAGTCCAAGCTGCATAGTGAGACCTTGTATACAAAGAAAGAAAGAAAGAAGAAGAAGAAGAAAAAAAAAGCTCTCTTCCATAAAATGACAGACAAGCATGATACCTGTTAGCTGCCCTCAACTGAAGTCTCAACTTTCACCTGAGTTATCAGGCTCAGATGTCACAGATGGGCATAACGTACCTTAGTAAAGCAATTAATACTTTGCACATACGTCACTAATCATATTAAGAACAATTATGCTACTTTGTCACACAGTCACGATCAAATCTACACTAAACGATGTTTTGCAGATCTTAGGTTACACACGAACCCCACAGCTGGTATGTGCTATATCCAAGTCTTCTTGAGGTCAAATGTTGTCCTATAGTTCTGAGCAGGGTAGGTGACCTCCTGCGTCCCACGGCTGAAGCAACACACCCAGCTTTTAAGAATTGCTAATCTAACTGTGTCCTGCCTGTGAGATTCTAGTGTTGTAACCCGTAAAGATTAATTTCTGGAAAGTTATTCTGTGTATATCCTAAAATCAAGTATGCTGTCTGCTTTCTTATATTTTCCCCACAGCAAAGGAGGGATTTGTGTGTATTAATTTAAATAAGTGGGAAATCTTTTAATGTGCTGTTTTTACTATGCTGTCAAATAAATGTGTTGAACATTCGTTGTGTTATGTACACCTGTGTATCCATAGTCTGTGATACCTTTTATGCCCATTCAGAAGCTTATTTTATATTATATGTTACTACTATTTTTGTTTAATAATCACAGATGAGGTTGCTGAACAGGCTATGAGGATAGTGATGATACTGTATGCATTTCTTTTCAAAGTTTTATTTTGGTTTTCCAATGTATTTAAAGGGACAGGTCTACAAGGTCTAAAGGACTTCACTATGTAGAACAAACTCATAGTTATTCTTACACTTTCAGCCACACAAGCACTGGGATTACAGGCACAGGCCACCACACCAGGACTCAGTCCCTGGCTCAATGCACCCTCCCTGGGGCGGGGGGGCCGGCATGACAGCTGCACTCTGCCTAAGCAGGAACTTCAGTCTGTTGAGCTAATTGGTCAGCCCTTTCTTTTCAAACTTTAAATAAAGTCCAATCATTTCATTCTGTTTTAACAACAGATCAACTGGGGGATACATCATTAGTCCATGGAGAAGAATTTAAACTACACTATTCTTCAGATTTTCTTGACCAATAATCTTCAATGTACAGTTCTGCCTCTTACATAAAATGTTATCATACCATATATAGAAGTATTTGTTTTCAACAGATTCTTCTGTTGTTATAGCTAGTTTCTGAAAGTAAAAGCACATTTCTTGTTTTTATTTTTAAAAATATTTTAAAAGAGAGATTAAGGCTATTAGTGTTGCAAATAATGAGCATATTTTTATAATAATTTCCTAATATTGTCCATGGTTTCCATTAAATATTCAGCATTCAAATAATTTAAAATCTTGTGGTGATGAATAACATCATTTTATATAGCTTGCTGTTCTCTCAAATTAAGTTAAAATATCTATTTTTTCTTTTTGCTTTTTAGGGAAGGGTCTACAGGATGTTCACGGTCTTATTACTAAGTCGGACTCATAGTGATCTGCCTGTTTACAGCCTCCCAAGAGCTGGGACTACAGCTGCACATCATCATGCCCAGTCTCAACTGCAGTCTCAGTGCACCCTGGGGCAAGGCCGGCACAGCAGGCCCGGGGATCAAACCCCCAGCCCTTGAACCTGTTTGCGTGTACTTTAATACACTGAGCTATATAGCTGGCCCTAAATTATCTTAAAATTAAGTTAGTCTTTTATCTTTATGGGTCCTTCAGCCTTGACTTCCCCTTCCTTTCTTTTCTTAGTCTTCATATAGTATTTTCATTCTTTAAAAGCCCTTCTAGTCATATTCCTTTCAATGCTTCTCAACTAAAAGGGAAAAATATTAAAATGCTGCTCTTCTGTTTTTTTTTTTTTCCTTTATTTCCCATTGTCACATGTTTAAATCAACTATTGCCTACAGGCTTACGTCACTACCTGTCACATCCCGTCACTAAAATGTGAACATCTCTTTTCCAAAGCGGCAGTCAGATATCTGTCTGATGACTCTCACCTGCAGGAGGGAAATTTATCCCAAGGTACAGTGATTTGAATAAAAATAATGGTCAATGACAAATAAGAAAAGCCTGTGGTAGCTGGTAACAAAAAGAAATAAATGCAAACAGATTACAACTTAAATAGAATAGCAATCTGGAAGCATTGCAGAAAAAGATTCAGCCAAGAGTCATCTTGCTGCCCATAACAATTAGGGGAGAAATCAAAATAGAAAATATAGATGATATTTTTTTAAATATCTTAAGCGTGCTGATTAGATCAGATGTATGCATTGTTAAACAACTTCTCGTGGAAAAATTTAAAAACACAAAGAGGTATCATATTTTCTCTGAAAATGATGTGTCTGTCAGTGTCAGCCTAGGCTTTGTGTTTCATTTTTCAGGTGTACACAATCAAAAGTTGAAATCCAATAAGGTTACGAAGATAGCTTTTCAAATATTCTCAGGAGCTGCTAGAAAACAGACTCCTTTAAATTGGCTTAAAAAAAACCAGACACTCCAAACATAAAATGAAGGTTGCAGAAGGTTACAGAAATTCGAGAGCATAGGAAATTAAATTACAGCCAAGCTAAAACTTTATACAAGATCTCTTTATCAATAGATGGATACTCCTTTTGTTTGTACTCTCCAATGTATAAAACAGAAGAGTTATGGAATAAAATGCCTGAAGAAATAAGGTTCTCTTATTCTGGGTTCTCATGATTGTATTGTGGATATTCAGGTAACACTGGTAAAAGGGAAAAGAAAACAGGCTCTAGACTAATTAAGAATAACATGTGTAGCCTTTTCACATTGTATCATGATATCACAATATAAATTAAAAACGCTACAAACATTTTTATTTGCTCCTAAAATATTTGCACATGGAGGACAAGCAAATCTAGATACTTCTTTCTTTATGGTTTATTTTTTTATTTTTTAACAGGGTCTCTATGGTTTCACTACACAGCTCTGACTCATAGTGATCCTCCTGTTTTCAGCCTCCCAAGTACTGGGATTACAGCCATACACCACTATGCACAGGCTCATTCACCCATTCAGCACACCCCGGGGGCTGGACTGGCACTGCAGGCTGCGGATGGAACCCCCGGCCCCTGTGTCTGCCTAAGCAGTTGTTTTAGTCTGCTGAGCAATCTGGCCAGCCCTCTTTATCATTGTTAAAAACAATCAAATTTCATATACTTTGCATATTGCCAAATATATAACATTGAGAATTAATATTCCATGTGCAACAG
>NDGM011181593.1:0-16526 GCA_002564305.1 Octomys mimax | reverse complement strand
TTCCTTCATTTTGAGTGTCGGGTATTTGTCACAGCAACGAGAGAAGAGTAACTAAGACAGTCTCCAAATGTAACGGTATTAAGAGTTGGTGGGAAGGCCAGCCAGATAGCTCAGTGGATTAAAGACCCTGCATGGCAGACACAGGGGCTAGGGGTTCGATCTCCAACTTGCTGTGCACCGAGGTGTGCTGAGACAGTGATGGAAACTGGAGCAGTGGCATGCACCTGTAATCCCAGCACTTGGGAGGCTGAAAAACAGGAAGGATCACTACAGGTCCAATCTGTCTAGTGAGACCCTGTAAGCCCTGTACCAAAACAAATACACTAAAAAAAGAGTTGGTGGGCCTGTAGAAGATAGGACCTGGTGTAGGGTGATTAGATGATGGGGCTCCACCTTTGGAAGAGATTAATATAGTTCTCAGGGGACTGGGTTAGTTCTCATGAAAATGGATTGCTACAAAAGATCGAGCTTAGCATCTCCCTGGTCTCTTGCTTCCTGGTTCACCATGTGACCTCTTTCCCCTGGACGCTGCCCTTTCCTTTTTTAAGACTTTCTGAGGCTGTGATGCAGCCAAAGGAGCGCTCAACAGTGTCCAAACAGAGGCACCCACCTAATCTTGACTTTTCAGCCTCCCAAACTGTACACTAAATAGATATCCATTTTGTATTCTTTGTTACTCAGCATCAGCTGTTCTGTTACAGCAATACAGAGTGGACACATTCGATGTAAGAAAAATGAGAGAAAAAGAAATTTAAGGAAGCAAAGGTAGAAATGTAGGCATTCAAATCTGGAGGATCCAAAAGTACTTTCAACCAGTCTTCCCTTCACCCTAGAGCATACAATGCTAATGATGCAACTAGAATTTTACAAGTGGAAAGATGCTCATTTGACTCTTTCTTTAATCTGCTTAATCCTCAGGAGTTAAGAAAGTGCTTCTTACAGAGTAGCTCATCTGACAGGAACTACACACACTGGTGCGTCTCCCTCCTCCTGCAGGCTGTGGATTTAGCCTATGATAGCCCCAACCCAGGCCTCCCCAGGCAGATGGTGCAGGATGGCTGTGTTGCAACAAGGGCTGCAGTCAAACCATGGAGAAGCTGCCAAACTGTCCTCCTATGAGTTCTAGAAAGTACTTGAAGATGTCACAGGTGCCCCTGAGGGATAGGCTGTAAGGGGAGGGGCGGACTTCACTGAGAACCGCTCTGCTTTCGGCTTTTCACACATTAATCTGAACCAGATTCGTTTCAAAGGGCTCATCAGTAACAGACAAGAAATGTGTGAAATCACAAGATAAAACATACAGTTCACTAGAAAGAGTTCTTGGCTGACAGATTAGGAAACTGGGTCCGGGTTTTCCCCTTGCCATTATCTTGAGCAAATTTCCTAACCCCTCTGGAACTTGATTTTCTAATTTGCCCAATGACAGCACATTGTGTTAATGCAGGTTAATTACTTGTGACAAATATACTATAATAATGTTTATAATGTGAAAAACCAAGGGTGGTATATATGGAAACCCTTGCCCATTTTCTGTCAATTTAAAACTATGAAGCATGTTTAAAGTTTGTTAAAAGAATTTTTAATAGGACTGACAAGATCTATTCCAGCTCAAAATGCTGTTGCTAATCTTTTTCTTCCTACAGACACACAGAGAAGAGGGCAGACCTGTGGTCACTCAAGGCTCCAAGGAATCACAGGAAGCGGGATAGAGGGGGCTGGACAGTGGGTATCGAAGCCAAGGGTAACTGCAACAATCCAATGGATTTACAAAAATCCATCCCACACTGGGTAAGATCTAGAGCAGAGGATTTCAGGGGCTGCAGACATACACAAGTGATTAAAAGACGGCAACGCCACTTTCCTGATGGGCTCATCACCCAAGTTATAGCACCGTATTTATTCCACAACTATGTATAATCATATGCCAATTTAACATTTTAACACAGGTAAATAAATGTAACTGATGCTACCTGTTCTTTAAAGAAAGTTACCTTGGTAGCTCTTTAGTTGCTTTGATCAAAAGTTGAATTTGTCATTTATTTATTTTCAACCATACATTTAAAACTTCAGAGGCAAACTAATTCTTGAAACTGTGTCTATATTGTCTTAGCTTATAAAATTAAGTTACTGTGGATCTTGGAGTCAACTGGCTTTGGAAGTATTTATTTTTTATAGAGTCTTCAGTTTCTTCAGCATCCATTACTTTTCTAGTCCTACGTATACTTACCATATTGATCTACAACACGAACCATAACTATAAACACTCACACATACTTTATATATATATCATAAAACATTATATATTACAATGTATAACACCTTCAATTTATAAATTTATTCTTGTACTCTAAGTCAATCAAGCAAGCAGTTCAAAACTTGGCTACATTTATTTATTTATTTATATTTTATTTTTCATTTCAGGGAAGGGTCTACAGTGTGTTCAGGGTCTGACTCGTAGTGATCTCCCTGTTTACCGCCTCCCAAAGAGCTGGGATTACAGGCATGCATCACCACACCCAGTCTCAATCGCAGTCTCAGCGTGCCCTGGGGATTGAACCCTCCTGGCCCCCACACCTGCTTGCAGGTGCTTTAATCTGCTGGCCAGCCCTTGGCTACATTTAATAAGTGCAGTCACAGTTATCAAAAATAAAGCATTTATTTCAGTCACTAGGTTTCACCATTGATTCCTTTGTGATTTCCGAACCTCCACCTGGTATTTGAGTACATTTTCTTGGTTCCTACTACTCCACTGAAGTTGCTGTGCTTACACAACTACTGATGTTCACAATTTTAATACATGCTGGGGCTTTGAGAGCAGGTGAAGAAATGTGGAGTGTGTTGGCTGCAGAACTTTATTTTCCTGAATAACATGTGCAAGTGCTTGTTTCTCAGCAGAGCTTCCTGCTCCCCTCGTTGACCCCAAATTCCTTGAGGATAGTTAATGTCAAATGCACGGGCTTTCCAAATCCTCCAAACACAATCGATTCCTTGTGGGCCAATCCATAAATTGGGTGTTTGGAACCAAATTGCACAGCTATCACTGACTAGAGGGGCCCTAATGAAATCGTAGGTACTTGACCTGCTTCCTTGAAAGGGCTTTAGGAAAAAGAAAATCCATTAATCAATTTGTTTCTTGAGGCAACTTAGCAACAGGGATCCCTGCAGTGGATTGGGTGTTTTTTGCTAATGAGCAGTTGGATTGAATCGTTAGTTGAATCAACTTAATTTAATTTTTAGGCTATTGATTTTCATTAGGAAGATTCAATGCAACCTTCCCACCTTCCTACACACATCCTGTCCCCTTGGGGACACGCTCTGTTTCACAGTCATCCCAGGGGAATATCTCCAGAAGCCCATTTCAACATGTTAAAATCTGTGGCACTCATTGTTAGGAAATCAAGATGGAATGATTTCTAAGCCACACACTTCAAAATCAATTCCCAACTTTTAAAGCAATTCTTATCCATTATAACACTTCGTTGTTACATCTTCTGTATACACCTCTAGCCATGGATATTTTAATAGAGCATTGGTTCATTTATTTGTTCACCTGCTTCTTCTGAAAATGTTTATTGAACACCTACTACATCCCAAGTACTATATGAGGTATTGAGAATAATTCAGTCAGTAAGAGCTATGAGTTTTGCCTTTGTGGAGCTTACACTCTTCAAGAAGGACAGACAGTTAGCAAGTGTCTTGGTTACTTTTCTCATTGCTGAGACAAAATACCTCATATCCAAAGTTACAGGAGGAAAGGTTTATTTAGCTCACAGTTTGTAGAGGTGTCAGACCATAATCATCTGGCTCCAATGCAGGGTGATGCAGCAGACAGGCATCACAGAGGAGAAACAGTTCATGGTGGGCAGAAGGTAGCAAGGCAAGCAAGAGACAAGACAAGCCTCTTCCTCTCCCTTACATTGCATCAAGGCTACCAGGATTAGGGCTGTTCCAAACCAACCAGTGAACTGATCTAATAATTACACACTCTTACTCCCAGCTTTGCACCAATAATCCACCACACACTCTAGATCCAGTCACCTTTGATAAAGCCCCAGCTATGACCACATAAGGTTTCAGGGATTATCTAAACACAAGCTATAACAACAAGCAAATAAATACATAATGACCGAGAGTGGTAAATGCTACAGTAGAAACTATAAACATAACAGAGAACCACAGGACCAAATCGACTAATAGATGACAGAGAATAAGAACAGCTAATATTTTTTGAGCACTGTTCTAAATATTTTATAGGTATTCTAATTCAGCCTCTCATAGATAGATAGATAGATAGATAGATAGATAGATAGATAGACAGACAGACAGACAGATAGATGGATATCAAAACAACCTACCTGTAAGAGAAGAAAGCTGATTAACAGAGAGCTCATGAAATTTGCCAGAGGTCACACAGAGAGCAATTTAAGAGACTTACATGCTGACCCCAGCAAGCCTACTCTCGAGTCCACACTTAACCACTGCACCACCCAGCTTGCCCTGGAGAGGCAGCATTTATGCTGATGTCGGAAGCTTGTACTGCGGCACCCATACAAGAAGCCAAAGCAGGGCATTCAGTGAAATCAAACCAGGAGGCATAAAGATCCCGAGGCAAGGAATTTGCAAGCTTTCAAGGAGGCAGGGAAAGCTAAACCATGAAAGTTAAGAGATGAACTTTATCTTCTGTAGGTATAGTACAAAAACATTTTAAATATTTAAAGAAACCCTGCACATCTCAGTCCCAAACTCTGAAATCCCCTCGCTTGGAAAGTCATAGTCTCATTAAGCCACTGGTACTGTAACTCTTAAACTCTGGATTTTACCAGGCCATACAGGACATCTCTCTCTCACTTCGCAGGAAGAAACCTTTAACCATTTCATTTGGTCTGATAATCTTGCTTACTATCTGTACATAACATCACTCTTGAGCTTCTTAGGGAGGGGACGCCATTGTATGCATCTCTGCAGCCTTCTTCTGCAAGAGCAAATACAGTATAGAGAGGGTATTCAATAAAAGGAGAATTAATGCTTACTGGCTGAATGAATAATACTGTTGATGATGCAATGTGCAGTTGGTAAATGCTTGAGAAAGAAAGAATGAGACATAAAGGATGGCATTTGAGGGTGGGGGTTCAGCAGGAGTGGAGTGGGTGGGCATGAAACAAGTGTAAGGTAATCATCCCTGCATGCAATGGTGGGCTGGACTCAGAGGGGTCACTTTTGCCCAAAATCATGTTTATAAAGCCATTCAGCTGCCGGGAGTTCCAGTGGGAAGTGGGTTTGCTACTTAAGAGCAGGATGAAGGAATGACTTCCTGAGGATGCTGGCCTCTGTTCGCTCCACTCCATACGCCAGGATCCAAGCCTCTTCAGCTGATTCCCATTTGTCTTTCTCCAGTAGAATAGCTCAGCTTCACAGTGCCATCTGTTGAGGAGCTCAGGCCCAGGCATCTCAGTTCAGCCGGTGGCCCTTCTGCAGCCCAGGGCTGGGAGGCAGCCCAGAACGTCTGATGCCAGGCTCCTGGCTTCCCTGCTCCCACCAGGCGAAGCAAGCTCCAAAGAGTGCTGGATGAGGACCCCAACCTAGCCACCTCCTCTGAGTTCTGCACCTGCACTGGTGGCATAGGCATGATTTCTGGTCCTGCTTGTTACTCTGTGTCTTGCACATTCTCACTCACGTTGAAAACAGTCTCCTGGCTCGGATCTAGGCTCCCAGGGCTTTTGCTCTTCCACGTTGTACATTAACACTGCTCTATTCTGGCATTTTCAGAAAGTGTCTTTGCCAGAGCTCTAGGGGGTGGCTGCTGAACTCTGTAACTCTGACTAAGGAATATGCTGTCACAAAATCACTACAGTATCATTCAGAGAAGAAAGGGCACAGGCCTCAAACACTTAGATGCTGTTTTTAGAAAATTTAAGTCCTATCCATTCAACACTTTCTACTCAGCAAAGCTTCTCTATTTTGAAAGCAAAACCCTCTGCCTATCTGGAATCGACACATAAAACACACTCTTGCTCCTCCTGCACGACAGGCACCACCACAATCGACAAACAGTGAGCATGGCCCGGAATGTGCAATCGGGCTGCACTCCACCACCCGGGCTAGTGCAGGAACCAGCAAAAGTACAGGCTCCATAGGCAGAGACCTGCTCTGTCATTCAACCTGCATCCCCCCCTGCCTGAGGAGCGCATTCATCTTCTCGCAGCACTTTTCCTGTGCCCAAGCTTCTTCTAATCGGGTCTCATCAAACCCTGGGAAGCATGCAGAGTGGGTCTCATCACTCCCACTTTCATTTGGCTGACGCAGTGCTGGGAGGACACATGATTTGCCCAAGGTCATACACATGATCCAACTCCCAACCCAGTGATCTTCCTCCAGTGTCAGGCTCTCACTCCACATTCTCATTCTTCTCCATCACAAAATACCAGCTCTGGTGCCAGTTCTACACACTACCATGCATAATAAAATGCTTAACTTTTTCTAATCTTAGACCTTTAGTGAAAGAGTACAATTTTATTAATTCACACTGAAGCAGTGTGAAGTCAAGGCGGCACTAGCTGGTCCAATTTTACCCTAAACTACCTAGGAAGAAAGCACAATAATAATAACAGCAACAGCAGTAAACCAGGTACTTGCCCTGCACTGAGAACCTTTCAGCTTTCCATATTCTTAAAGCACAGAATGATGGTTATGGGTTGAGCCTAGTTGTCCCCCAAAGCCTTGTGCAGTCATGGGGCAGCCTTCTAGGGTTTGTGCTTAATTCATGATCTGGGGCTGGGATTACAGGTGTGAGAGCTGCTGGGATTACGGGTGTGAGAGCTGCTGGGATTCTGGGTGGGAGTGCTGTACCCACCCTGGATGCAGTAGAAGGAAGGGAGAGAGGCTTGCACTCTGCCACTGCTCTTTGCTTTTTGCTTTTGCTGGTTTCTGCTGCTGTGAATAGCTGCCCTCTGTCTTGTGCCATCCTGCTTTGGACCCAGCTGAGTACAGACTGAAACCTCCACTGACTGTGAACTAAATAAATCTTTCCTTTCTTCATCTTGGACATCAGGTATTTTGTCCCAGCAATGAGAGAAAAGTAACAGAGACAATGATTAAATAGCGAGTAATACACTTTTCACCATTTTATAGGGAAGATAACTGAGGCAGAGACAGACCCAGGTGCTTGCACAAGCTCACACAGTAGTGGGCAGAGGCAGGGTTTGAACCCTCAACTGCAGAAGCCATGCTCCTCAGTGAGTTCATTACATATTAAATGAGAGTGCAAGCAGGAACCAGAGCAGCTGAGGGAGCATTTATTTAAACACTAAAGGAAAAACAGAATGTCAAGAGCTTTTAAATCATAGACTTCAGTATATGATGCACTAAATATAAAACCTTTCCTACTATTTAAAACAAGCCTCAAGGAATCCTATCTGATATATCTCTTTTTATTTTTAAGAGAAAAATATATTTATTGGGGAAAAGAAAGCTTCTGTCTGAGAGAGGACAAAATGAGGACCCGAGCAGCTTGTCCCCTTTCTGATATTCTTAAACCAGAATATTATTAAGGAAATTCTATGCTAGAATAAGTAAAAGAGAATCTATTCCTTTTTGCTAATCAGACTAGTGCTACTACGCTATGGTACTATCCGATCCTACTTGGACTCCGTGTCCTGCTCACCGTGCCTGTCACATGTGTGTGCTATATTCCAAGCAGCCACTTACTAATGCACGGTCCCATCACAGAGTCTAAGTTTACAGGCAACCTCAGCCCTTTCCCCTTTCAATGTTCAAGATTACAACTTTGTTTATCAGTATAAGTGAAATATCATGGGTGAAAATAGCCACAAGATAGAATCAAAAGCCGATGGACCAGAAAAAGAAAGGCAAGTATGGCAGTACAAATTTTTCACTCCCAGAAAAACAAATACAATTTCAAATCAGCAGTCTCTTTGACAGGAAGCAGGGACCCGCTCCCCTCCTCGGCCTCACAGACCTGACAACCTTTCAGCCCAGCTCCAAGCCAGGCACTGCACCTGAGAACACTGGAACGGCTGCCTGGAAAGAGACCCAAAGGACGCTCGGCTTTGGCTCCTCACAAAGCAGCACACTAGCTAAGAGCTCCCCTAAATATGTAAAAGGTATATATTTTCTACATATAGAAAATTACTGGGCCAGCCAAACAGCTCAGTGGACTAACGCACCTGCAAGCAGGCGCAGGGGCTGGGGTTTGATTCCTGGACCTGCTGTTCCGGCCCCACCCGCCGCAGCACACTGAGATGGCAATTGAGACTGGGTGTGGTGGCACACACCTGTAAGCCCAGTTCTTGGGAGGCTGTAAACAGGCAGATCACTACGAGTCAGATCTAGTAGTGAGACCCTGAACAACCTGTAGACCCTTCCCTAAAAAAGACCNAAAAAAAAAAAAAAAAAAAAAAGAAAGAAAGAAAGAAAAGAAAAAGAAAAAGAAAGAAAGAAAATTACTTCATTTATTGAGTAATGAAGACACAGTTCAAGCTAACTTCTTTGATAATATTTGGGGAAAACTGTAAGAAACTTTTGCAGTGTCATATTTAGATCTTTTCAAAATCTAAGGACTTTTTTCTGAGTTGCATTTCTTTAAAGAAAAAGAAAAAAAAAGCAGCAAAAACACAAATAGAGCATTGGTAAGAGAATCATTTGTTAACACATTCAGCTTGATATAAAAATTTTAGAGGGGAAAGAAAAGATTCCAAAGATTAATTAGTGTACTTCTGTATGATTCCAGGGTAGCAAAGATAAAGCCTACTTCTTCTAATTTAGAATTTTTGCCAATCAATATTTAGGTAACTGAATTCCACACAGCATACAATTTGTGTCCCCACCCATCAGGCCTAAATCACAAGTTATAAAGAAAAAGGGGAAATTAAGATATTGATCATTAAGCAAGGTGACTAGAAATCCAATTTTGATGATTTAAGCATAAACATATCAGCAAGCTGTACATTAAATTTCCTTTGACATATGCCTACATTTAGAATAGTAGAAAAAGAACATTAACAAAAAGAATGTAGCTTACATTTCTGCCTCACAAATGCTTTAGTAAAAAACATTTTAAAACATTTAAAAAGCAAAATATATAAGCAAAACTTTACTGACACCAAAGATCTTGTTCTTAAAAATATTTCAAAACTAAACAGAGAAACTTAAGAAAGAAAAAAGACAGGGGAAGAGGGAGAGGGGGGAGGGAGGGAGGAAGGGCATGAGTTCCAATGAAATCTTACCTCGGATCCTGAAAATGAAGGAATCTAGACTCAGTATATTGGGTTTTTTTTTCTGTCATAAACATAGATCTGTATTTGAGCTAGGAACTAGCATATTGTTCCCATTGAGTGAGATTAATAAAACTTGTTTCCAGGAGCATTGTAAAACTAGCCCCAATTTCAGTCTCCATCATTTAGGTCATAAAGAGAACAATCAATTGCAAAGTTTGATGGTTGTTCCTGGTGTCATTTGCTGCTTCACATCTGTTTTACTAGGAAGTGACGTCCCCAACTGAGTGGGTTTTCAGCAAGCTCCCCACAAATTGCTTCAGTATTACGTGTACATATTGCCTACATTTTATGAATTCATGTAGAGCTAAAATAAATAGACAATTTCAAGCTTGATGTATCCAATATGACAGTGATCTTAAAAACAGAAGGACAAGAAATAGACAGCGGGTTATAAAGGAGAAAAATAGCTAAACAGCATTTTAATGTACATATACACATATGTGTATTTATATTTAGCACATATATGCTGAAGAGGATTATTTTTAAGCTGTAAAGATTTTAGAAAGATTCCCCTCACAGATCATTATAATATAAAGTATCATTGACTTCTAAAAAAAACACAGACTGACTCATGTTTGTTCTTTCCTATAGATGGGGTGGCTGTTCTGTCCAGCAGTCTGCAGTTTCCCAGCTTCTTAGCTGGCCCGGGAGGATGCTATAATTCAGTGGGTGTTGCTCTCCCGTAGACAAAGGTAGAACTCTTTCAGCCTCTTGCCAGCAAATAGGAGCCGCAGTAATGTGCATCTTTCCTCACAGCATTGCCATTATGTCCAGCAGTGAATTGATTCCTGCCCTGCTCCAGAACTAGGCCTGGTAGAGTGGGAATTCTGGGTCAAAGGTAAAACAAATGTTTCTGGAGGCACAGGAGGGAGGGGGAGTTTAATCTCAGTCCTCTTGATTTAAGGTCCTGGGGTAAATGCCACTATAACAAGGCTCCAAACCAACAACAGGATGACATAAGCTCTTCCATTTCTAACCCAGTTACCACCACAACCCAAAGCATCCTGAAGCTCATGATGTATAAATTTAATTTCTCTTTTATGACCAGAGCAGTGTTTTCCATGATTTATAAATCATGTGGTGGGTGATTTCTTTGAAATCTTTGCCGCATTTATGCTCTTGACCTCTTGACCTTCTGATACATTTATTTATGCCAAAGATCTCTTCACAGTGGCGCAGTTCAGTGTCATTTGCTGAGTCTGGGTGTCTGAAACACAAGGAAACAAAGGCGAACCCTGAAGGAGGTTTGCGATGCAAAAATGTGTGTTTGAAAAAAGAACAATAAATGAAAGGAAATGTGAACCCTTAAAACGTATTATTCCTGCACCACTGATTTATTGCTGGAGTCCTCTATTTATTGAATACTTTATGGATATCTTATTATGCGGCAGTTGATGGGGCAATGAGAGAATACTGATCCTCACTGCAAAAATATTTTCTGTAAATGTCATGACATGCCTTGTCTATAATCTGATTCTTTCCAGATGGTTATTTTTCAAGTATCAGAAGGGGGAAAATATGCCTTAAGAAAAGTACACATAAAAATAACATTTTCCTCCTTTGTCTCTCTCTTTATTTTACTTTATTAATACACTCCTGTTTACTGTGAAGCAAGCAATGTGCTAGAGAAACCTGGCCCGAATGACATCTGATTAATTGGGCAGGGCATTGCCTACACAGCTCTTTGCTGATAACCCAGCTGTCCAAGCACCATTTCATTATGAGAGATGCGGAGGCAGGCGACAGGCACAAAACCACTGGGAAGCTGGGGCCGCTCTAACAGATTGGCACAATTTGTATTGCTGGTGCTCAAAGCCTACAGGGCTTGCATAGGCCAGGCCAAGGACAGCTCTGCCTCTCGGGACAGCCTGCTTTCTCCACGCCACTCACTCATTACCGAAATGTGAGGAAAATGGCCCCTCTCGCAATCCCCCATCCATATACCTGCGGCTGAATATAACAGATATCACATTACAGATCTATTCTAAAGGCAAAAATTAGCATTCTGCTACCTGTTACAGCTAAAGTTAACAATTAATGGTCAGCCATTCTGTCCCACGTTTTAGAAGTCTCAATGGCTTCGCTGCCTTTCAGGCTCCTCTGCTTTATAAAGAAAGCACATCATTTTCACGTTTAAATATCTGATTTTAACTCCAGTAGTTCCCCATTATTTCTAGGGCATGAATTCCAAGACTCCTAGTGGATGTCTGACACCAAAGATCATAAGTACCAAACCTTATATATACTGTATTTCTTCCTGTACTGACACATACATGATAAATGCAATTTATAATTAGGCACAAGAACATATTGACAACTAATAATAAAATATAATAATTATAATACTGTACTATAAAAAAGTCTCCAGCATGCCATTGCTGCACCTTGCGCCATTATTAAATTGTCATTTGAACAAAAGTAGTGTACTGCAAGGGCATGAGAGTGGATCTGACAACATATGTGTGCTAGCTTGCTACAGCCATGGACAGGTCATATATGCAGCATGGACGCATCAGACAAAAGGAAGATTTATGTCCCAGAAAAGCTGGAGAGGGACAGTAAGAACTTGTATCTCACAACCTCAAATAATAACAATTTTAAATCTATGATTTGTCTATTTATGGAATTTTCCATTTAACATTTTTAGACCTTGGTTAACCACAGGTCACTAAAACCACAGAAAGCAAAATTAGGGATAACTACTGTACCATGTATAAGCATAGCGGGGGGGAGAACACTGACAGGAAGAGAAATAATTTAGAGTGTGTGTTTATATGAGCGTGTGTGTGTGTGTGTGTGTGTGTGTGTGTGATTTTGCCCTTCAGTCTTCTCCAAGTCATGTGTAATGGTTGTGAGTCAGCGCTCTCTTATCCTAGGTTTGGTTCTCCTGTCCCTCTCATGTGGGAACCTAACAGGAAGAGCATAAGGCTGAACAAGGATAGAGCTGTATCACGTTTCCTGCATACGTTGATACTAGACAAAAAAAAGGGGGGGGGCTCTGAAATGGGAGTGGATGCACTCAGTCACAGCTAGCACTTATGTCTGTGTAGGCAGAGAGAAAAACAGAATCATCCTTTGGAACTGTTGGGGGAATTATTCCAGGCTCTCTCGCAGATACTAAAATGCAGGGATGCCCAAGTCCCTTGCATACCGTGGCTTAGTATTTGCAAAAAGTCAACACACAACCCCATTATACTCATCATCTCTACTGATAACACCTCAGATAATATAAAAGTTGTGTTATTAAAGGTTTCATTCAATTGTTTGAAGAATAGCATGAAAATGTCCAGACACATTTAGGATGGGCGTGATTTCTTTTTTCTTTTTAAAAATACATTTGCACCACAGTTGGTTGAATCCATAGATAAAGAACTTGCAGACACATAGGGAAAACTGCACAACTTATAAATCAGAATGGAAAGAACCAAAAGCAAAACAGACACCAAACAGGAATCAAGTTCTAATGATCAGAAAGACAAAGTCAATAAGTGGTGACAAGACATTAACACTGGCTATTTCACAATAGTGGTTCATTTTTCTTCACATTTCTCCATTTTATAATTTGTCTACAATAAGCATGGAGTAGTTTTATGATGAGAAGAAACAAACAGTTAAGATACTGGGCCAGGGAGATAGACTAGTGGTCTAAGCACATGCCTGGCAAGTGCAAAGACCAGGATTCAAGCCCCAGTACCACATGCTGGGTCAGTCCTGCACTGAGCCAGCCACCAAAACTGGGTGTGGTGGTATACGCCTGTAATCTTAGCACTGGGGAGGCTGAGACAGGAGGACCACTACGAGTCCGAGCTGTGTAGTCCTGTGCCAAATAAATTAATAAAAAACACTTTAAAATATTAAATAAATAATCATTAAGACACGAACCATGAAAATAAAAGTGGTTCAGAGCAGAGAGAGGGAAAAGGAGATCCTGCTAACACTGCCTGAGTCTAGAGAGTTCCAAGGCTGCAAAGTCATTGAACAGCCTTGGGGACACTTGATTGCATTTTCCTCCTACTTTTTGACATGCTCCAAGATCAGTGCATCAGGACCCAAAGTCAGAATGCACTGCGTGCAAATCTACTGTCTGCATTTTTAGTTTGTTGTCTTGCACAACTCACTCAACCTCTCAGGGAAGTGGCATGCTGGAAAATAACCAGCTCTGGAAGGAGGGAATGTGATTATAGCATTTGCAAGTTTCTACAGGTGCAAATGTGCCCTCTGTGGCCAATTGCAAGATATGAATCTGTGGTCTACCAGATGTCTCATAATTTATCAGTTGACTCAGCCAAGCATAGGCAAAGCTACCCTGAATAGCTCCACCTCTTAGCCTTAGTTGTAACACCTAAGTGCCTATTCCTACGTGTGAGAGGTGAAAGGGTAGAAGAATGCACAGTGCTCAGCACAGCCACACTGAACTTGAGCATTGAAAAGTAGGGAGCATCACAGATACAGGCAATTGCATGTGGACACATGTACTATCACAGAAAAATACAAAAGAAATTGGTAACATAAGTGTGTCCAAAGAAGAGAACCAGAAAGCTGGAAGCAGATGAGAAAAAAAAAATTCATTGTTAGGGAGGGGTAGGTGGGAAAAGAAAAATGAGAAAAGGACAAGAACATGGAAACAAAGCTTTGTAAATAAGGAAGGGAACAGGGGTTGAAGTATGGGGAGGGGAATGGGTAAAAAAGAGGAATTCTAGTATATCGTGTAGAGGTACAAATTCTCTATGATGAATGTGATGATTGTGTATATGTGAATTGTAGCAATAAATTTAATTTTGAAAATTCAAAAAGAATCAATTTGTTTACCCTTGAATCTTTTAATTTAGAAACTAAATATGTATTATACATGCCAAAAATAAATAAAATTAAAATTACTTTATAAGTCATACTAAGAACTCAGTAATTCTAACTCTGAAGACTGGGTGTACTCACCAGTCAGCTGTCCCCAGCTGAGACCTAACTGCACAAGGGACTCAGCATATATTAAAAAACAAAGAACTCCCATATGGGACAAGAAAAATGCTCCACAAACCAGTAGGTTTATTTGAAAGAGATCATTATAGATGGCATACCTCTAGTTTGTTTTAGGCTAGATTTTATAGTTGACCAAGTGACTGTCAACTGTCAACCCTCTGTTTTGCAGGGACGATATTTATAGATGGGAGAGTAATAATCACAGATTGCCATTCATTCTTGATTTATTGCAAAAAAATATGAGAACTACAGAAGTTAAATGATTTCAAAAATTGTCCATAATTCCCTTTCTTTTTATTTATCATTTTTCTTCATTTTATTTATAAATGCTTTTGTCTGCCAGTTTAAGAGCTAGATCTTCTTCCTCTTCCTCTTCCTCCTCCTCCTCCCCCTGCTCCTCCTCCTCCTCCTTCTTCTTCTTCTTTTTTTTTTTTTTTGGCAGTACCAGGGATTGAACTCAGGCCCCCATGCTTGCCAGGCAAGCACTTATTCTACTGAGCTATCTCCCTTTCTTTCTATACCTAGAAGACCCAAAAAGGATGCCTTGGAAGGGGGAAAGACACCTTCATGCACTTTGGGGAAAGTTTTCCCATAGCTACAGGACTCCAGGTCTCCCTTATTTGCAGATGGCTCTACCCAATATGTCTCAGAGGAAGAGCAAGATGCCAGCTCCTCTTTAGACTTGAGATTTTCCCTTAATTCTTCACCATAGTATTTGGTCCGGGCTCCAACTTCTAACAAGATTGTATTTGGAGTCCAAGAAAAAAATAAAGGGAAATAAAAACACAGAGAAAAACTGTCCTTCAGATTTAGAATGAGACCAGATACTTCCTCTAGGACCCCTTAAAAAGACAAACCCCACCTGGCCTCAACTGAAACAATAGCCAGATCTACCTCTCTTCTTTATATTCCAGCTACCAAAGCCATTTGGACAACATGGTCCAGTTCACAATCTCTATTTCCAATAGCCCCACTCCTTGCTAGGATGATCAATAACAACAACCTCTATTCTCGCTAGTGCAGACCCCAATCTAGAATTTGTACACATCTCAAACTGAATCTCTAGTTCCCATTCACAACTCCCACAGCTCAACCTGGGCAGCCATCAGGCCAGGTGATCCTGTTGCAGTCACTTCTCGAGACTTAGTGGCTCAGATAACAAGCCCAGGCTACGCCACACACAAGTGGCTGTGCTCGGGGCACAGATCAGCCTCAACACGCACAGATAAAAGAAACAGCATTTTGCTTCATACTTAGGTGAAAATGTACATGACTACAGGTCCCAGCCAAAGGTCTCTCTGTCTATAATTCAAGAGCCAAGGCAATGACAGCAAGTATCTTGCTTAATATTTGGATAATAAGGAGGATTCCATGGTTTTCTCAGAACAGAGAAAAAGTCTGACCCAAAAAGCCAGAGAGCTGACGCTTTTGTGAGACAAATCCTCTGCAGAATTTGAAGGACAGGCTATGTTTTTGTTTTCTCTAGCTTCTATTTGTACATAGTCCAATATATTCAGATGCACTTTAGTTAGATCATTCTTTTCAACAAATGTTAATTGTTATACAACTGATAATTTCATAGATAAAACATACTTGACCTTTCTTTATGGGATGCATAAGTATTCTGATGTTTTATCATCTGTGTTGTTTAGGATAGAATGGTGATGAGTTTTGTGATCACAGTGCTATCAAACCAGAAGGAAATACCCTCCTGTTCCAAAGGGCAGATGCAGTGCAACTATAGGCAAAATCTGTAAGAATATTGTTTATGTTCCGAGCTTTTCTCCTCTCTTCTGAGGCTTCACTTTAAATACAAGTCTTTCCCCCTGGCATTTGTCCCAGTGCCTAAACTGAGGAGTACCTCAATGAATTCTGGTTGGATCAATGAGCAAATGGATAAAGGTGTGAATGAAAACTGTTTATTCTGTGACAAACTGGCCCCTTCTGACCTGCTTTCATCACAGGATCTCATACCAAGGAACTTTCTAGGTGCTTTCCAGCATGACTAGATCCCTAAAAATGGACTATTTAACATCCCTCCAGTTGAAGCCCTCACTCTCAGTAAGATGCTATTAGGAAGGAAGGTCTTTCGGAAGAGAGCCTCAGAGTGGAGCTTCATGAGTGACATCTTGGCCCTCTGCAAAAGAGACCCTAGAGAGGGTTTTGCCCTCTTTCTGGCTTGTGAGAGTACAATGAGAAATTGGCAGCCTGAAACCCAAAGATCGCCAGAAAACAGCCACGTTGGCACTCTCAGCC
>NDGM011181584.1:0-11752 GCA_002564305.1 Octomys mimax | reverse complement strand
TGAGGCTGACAGATTTGTGGAAGCAGCCACTTAATGGACTGAGCTAGGGCCAAGCCCCCTGAAGTGCTTTATTCTTGAGAAAATAGTTTATAGGGTTATACAGAATGTGGGGTTAGCAAAGTCTCCTGTGTTAGGTTACAAGCTTAAAGATTTTAGAAAATGCTTATCAGCGCACTGGTGACAGCATCATTTAAAGTCAGCAAAATCCCACCCCAATACTGTCCCCATGATTAGTTGTCAGGGCTCACCTGAGGGTTGGAGGCACTGCTGCGCTCCTGAGCACAGTGCCCTCTTTGGGTCAGGAGTGTAAAAGCTACATGCCCCTTGGTAGGTCCATCCCTGCTGGGCCTGGATGACTGATTGCTGTGTAATATACACAGCTGTGCATTGTCTAGGCAGGTCGGCATGTGGTGAAAGGTACACTGATATGACAGCTGTTTCAAAACATCAACCTCTAGCTCCCACATTAAGTATTATTTATATCCTAATTATATGTCATTGTACAAAATTTTTCTAAATCCAAAGTAAACATCATATCATTACTATGGAAGCATTAAAAATATATAATCTGATCAGCACTTTTAAATTGCAGAATTTAAAACAATTTGAGGATGAGGGAAACAAATGTATGACAGAACTGGCTAGGGATGCACTCTTCTCTGCCTACCTCCACTGTAAATGATGAAATGATCTCAAATTCAGAAAGCAATGGATCTTTGCCAATGATCTTTATCGTTCCAAAGAAGTTTCCAAAAGATGCTACCAACTGAAGTCTATTTAGAAAGCATGAGTAAGAGGCAGTGTTTTCTGGAGCTTGCTGGACTTTGAAACATTGTTTTTTCTAGGTAAAGGGGAAACCTATAGTCTTAACTTCTACCCCAGGCAGCACCTGGCTGTAAAAGTGATTCAGCTGACCTCAACTAACAGTTGAGCTGTCAAGTAACAATACTGCAATGGTGGGCACCACTCAAGTTGTTTTCTTAAAGCTACAGCTAATCTAACTTAGCACACACAGTTTTCTGATTTCCTTAAGAGCTGGCAATCATTCTAATGATTCCCAAAACATTTCTATTATAATTATCAAAACTGTAATGAAAAGTATGAGTCCAGGGACCTCACACCTACCTGCTAATGTAATGCTCAGGGTTGTGCTGTCTTAATTTCCTCAGAGAAACATCTCAGCATTTCAAAATAAAAGCAGACAGGACAAAATTCCAGAAATACTGGATTTTCAGTCCACTAGATTACCTCACTAAAACAAGCAGCAGGGCTGCCCAGCACACCATTCAAGCCCAGCCGGCTCCTAACTCATTCTGGTGTCCTGTTACCTAGAGCCTGCCAACCCAAGACCTATCTGCACAAAATGAAATCACCAATGGATAGGGGATGGGGAACTCTGTACAGGGACCCATTTCATTTGTTGACTGAATAAAAAAATAAAGATAGCAACATTATGTTTTATTATTTTAGTTAGTAACTGATTTAAAACTGGTTCAGGGGCTGAGGATGTAGCTCAGCAGCACAGCACCTGCCAGGTAAGTTCAAGGTCCTGAGTTCCACTCCCAGTTAAAAACAAAACAAAACAAAAAACTGGTTCCTAGGTGGATGAGTTAGAAAACATTAAAAATCTTATTCAAAAATATAAAGGTTCATGGTTTTGCCTGGCTCCTGTAATGATATGGTTAGAATCACATGGGTGAACTAGATGAGGCTGTGCAGTCTAAGGACTGATCCAGACTTAGAAAATTAACTTCATTACATTAAAAATAAAGATTCTCCAACTTTCAACCACTGATGAAAAAAAGGAAACTTCTAAGGTAATTTCTTGATCTTTATGGGACCAAGGAATGGGACTGCTTATAATTCACATAGCCTTAAGCTGATCTTCTTTCTGTTTGGACAGTTAGATTACCTCTTCTTGGTGGGATCACCAAATTCCCACTAAAGGATTTCAATAATTGATGAAACTTACCTTAAAATTAAAGTATGACCAGGAAGTAGAATTCAGTGAAACTATTGGTCTTGTGATACTGAGAAAGATGTACAGTTATTTAAATACATGCTAAGACACAGGATGCAGATTTGTGGGGTACAGATTATATGATCCCCACCACCACCACCAACTGTAGGAAAGCAATTCTTAAGACTAATGATATTTTTCTACTCATGTGACAACATATTAGAAACCAGTTTGGTAGATCATGAGACTACTAAAAAAAACAAAATCTCTGAAATTTGAGAATCTTCATGTTGCCCTTCTTCTTGGGCATTTGTAATCTTAAAAGTTCCAAGCTTTCTGAAAATGTAAGAAAAGATAACACAACCTTCAGCATTATATTGTTTACTCTTTGGTCCTTGCCACTAATTCACAATTTGGGCTACAAGTAGGATGAACATGTAGTAATCTAGCTGAAATCTAAAATTTTTCCACATTGCCCTATTGTTTCTCTAGCATTGATAACTAGTATTTGGTCTGGTCCTCAGGTCCCCAAACACTAGAAGAGAAAGATGTTAAGTTGTTAAGCTGCAAATTTCTTGGGGTTTCTGCTTTATTATTTCCTGGTTTCAAAAAGAGAAGTTGAGGATGTACCTTATATAATTTAAGAGGTGAAAAGTTCTGCCACTATGCTCGTGGCTCTCCATTATACTAGAATAACTGAACTGTAATTTCTATACAACATAAGAAAACTTAGAAGTATTTGGTGACAACTGTAAGATATTTGATAAATAAAAATATTCACTTACTACTGATGAAAAGAACAGAGCTAGTTACTTCAGTTATAGAAAGGCAAAGCAAAAGTCTTTTCTAACAACTTGAAAGTTACTTGAAAAATCAATGCAACAAAGTACAAAAGTAAACAGATACTGCACGCATCTTTAATGTTTTTATATTCTACTGATACACAGCAGAATGACATTAAGTTAACATACCAATAGAAGATATTAAAATCCTTCCAATTTAGTTTTTGTGCTATATGGCAGTTAATAAATACTGTGTTCCAAAGAAAGGGGGGACAGGTTTTCTAGAAAAAGGATCAAGGATATTATCCTAAATAAAAACTTTTTACTTCAGAGTTCACCAAAAAGTATCAAGGGCTTGTTGATGCACTGCATTAATTTCTGGACAGTAACATCCT
Source organism: Octomys mimax (assembly GCA_002564305.1). Taxonomy (NCBI): domain Eukaryota; kingdom Metazoa; phylum Chordata; class Mammalia; order Rodentia; family Octodontidae; genus Octomys; species Octomys mimax. The sequence goes on along the minus strand of NDGM011181584.1, from coordinate 8,615 downwards.
TGGACGTGGTTTTATTGGTTTCTTTTACAACCCTTTTTCCATTTGTACGTCCAGGTTTTGACATATTTTTTCCTAAAACATCTTTCCTTCCTATTTCTTAATAAAACACTTCTTTTTTAAATAACTCTATTTGAAAGAGAGCTTTGTGGTGTACCTTAAAAGCCAAAAATAACTGTTACCACATTGTTTCCAAGGATTACTAAATTGAAAATAATTTCAGCTAAATAAATTAAGTATTTTCTAGTTAAGACAAGAGAAAGCGAGAATGACCACCCTCAGAATAATCTGAACATGGGATAAAATTTCCTTTTATTCAGAAATTACATGTTGTCAGTACACCCTTTTTAAATAAGATACGGGAAGAAAAAAATACTTATTAAACTTTATCTGTCTTAAATGTTTGAATTTTTTCACTTAATATGCTTGGTAAAATTAATCTTTCAAAAGAAGTAAAAAATCAAATCTAAATACTTTTTAAATCAAATCTAAAGCTTTTTAAAAATTATAAATGAATAAAATCTTAGGACTCTGGACATACACAACCACAGGTAAAAAAAAATCATTTTTTTCTTTTTTTCATGTACACCATTAAGTTATTTCAAGTGCAATGGAAAGCTATAGCACTTCTTTCTGGACCAGTTCGTTTTCACTTTGAAATCCACTTTTGTCTTTTTCTGGCTGATCCTAAACATTAAAGTACATCTGTGCATTAAATCCCTGCGCATTTCACGTGAAGTAAAGTCAAATATGTTCTAATGCTTGATGTAAACAATTTACTTATTACTTACTAATTTTCCTTAAAGGTACTCAGGGGTGTGTGTCACATATTCAAAGCTAACTTTAGGAATAGCACCATAACTAACCAAACAAAACGAAACAAACCATAAAAAATGCTTTGCTCCCCAAGTCCTTAATTTTCCTTTGGAAGTTGAGAGGCCTCCACTGTCAACCACACTTTATAATCATAGGCCCATTTCTGCTTTTGCTGATAAAACTAAATCTGATTACAACAAAATACTGCTTCCATTAAAAAAAAAAAAAAAAAAAAAAAGTCTCAGCAGTTTGGAAAAAAAAGGTAAGTTAGTAACTGCATGACCAGTCAGTACATGACAAGTTACTTCAGTCCAAAGAATGAAAACAGTTCTATAAATGAAGTCCAAACTGTCAAAAATTGGTTTACAAAAGAAATGTATGTACTCATAAATGTATTTCATATTTATTTGTGGATTTTTGGTACCTTTTTGCAGATGATGGTAACATGAAGTTACAGCCCTGAGAACAAATATAAAGCAGAGAGGCTTAGAAAGAAGTTAAATAAATTAATGGATGTGAAAATGATTACCATTTTTATGTAAAAGGCATCTCGTGAATTTTTTCAAGTGAACAGTCAAGATAATTACACTGAATCAGTCTGCCTACTGTTCACTCAACAGGAATTCTGAGAAGCATCGTTCTTTTGGCCATGTGGTGAGAGGGTTCTCTAAATCATCAAATGACAGGCAATTAGTTATCCCACCTATCTCAGTTGGAAATGTCCAAAAGCACCCTTCCCTATGTTGGAGTAGAAAAGGTATGTCCTACCATGTCAAATGAAATAGATGACTCAAAGGTAGAACACCTAGGAATAATCTCTAACACTGATATCAGAAATCAGATGCTTTTCCTGTCACCTCAAGGAAATAGGAAAAAGGGTTAACTGTCTAAAATAAAGCACAATTAGGGCTAATAAATAACTTAATGGTGCAATACTGTAACTTTTTAACTAGAAAATATGTAAACCATTTTAGGCACAAACAAGCTAAGAATGGCCACCTACACTGTTTGGAGTAGCATAAAAGCTATCAAGTAGAAGTAATTACTGTATTTGGCTCAAAAACAAAGTATACTATAGGTATTAAGGGTGATATTTCACTTTAACTGGATTCCTAAATTATTTTCTCACAAAACATGACAGCTTCTTCTCAAGTTTAGACTAGAGGTCACTAATAAGAAATACTTAGTTGCCCCAGCAAAGAACACTTAAGATTGCACCTGGTAGCAGTGGGCGAAAACAAAGAGATGAAAAATGGCACTGAACTACTGTCCTACACAGGTAAGATTTACAATTGCACACTTAAACTCAACCCTATAATTTTAATACAGATGGGGGAAATCTACATACAATGTAAATACTCTTTGTTAGCCCTACTTAACAACACACTTTCCCTAAATCTAAGGCACACAAAGTCCTCTATTTCAGAGTAAGATTATGGAAGAGCAAAATTTTGGTTAAATCACAATGAAAGCCAGGAAGACATTGGACAGAAGATAAAATTATATGGTATTTTGTTAGTGAACAATGTGAAAGGAAATGCTATGACTATGTTCTGGCCTTCCAGCTTTAAATACACACTCAAGCACTGAAAATAATTTACTAGCACTTTATAAATTCAAGTTTATAATATAAAAGTGATCACGTTGTCCTTAAAAAGAAAAATGACCCAATAGCATTGGAAAGGAAATTGGAAACCACTTCAATGAATATGACCAAATCTAGTATAATACAATATCCTCAAGTAGCCAAGGAAGGAGTAGAAGCAGGGAGTGGTACCTTGCCTGCTAATCATGGTCACATTTCCCATGATTATAATGTCAGTATACACATAATATGGATGAAGAATCTGTAAACATAGGTCATGTGAAATTGTTCTCCTAAAGTACAGGAGTTAGAGAAACTACCTCTGGATAAATTCAGAAAAAGAACTGCACAACACTTGCTACCATCAAAGTAATGCTCACTGGTTTTCATAACCAGGATGTCTAGTGTTTAACATATTTCAAACTTGCTATATGTAGTCAAATACTATTAAAGTAGATCTGCCCCCAAAATGAAGCATATTTTGGCACCTGTGTTGAATGCTGCTACAAAGACCAGCAAGTGCAAATAAAAATAACAGTCATGATTTAGTCACATTCATAACTTTTCATAGAAAAATATAAATATATTCCCTGAATTGTAAGACAAAAAAATAATTTCATCAGCCAGCATTCACCAAACTCCAGTCCATTTTCTCTTTAAATAACTGGCCTTCCCTCAAGGTCATAAGGTGCAATCATTGAACTCTAACACATTCTCTAAGCTTCTATCATCATCTCCATCATGATATCTCACAGTCCTTCTACCCTGGTTTCTGGTTTTTATTTTTGAACGTCGAAGAACTCTTTTAGATTTTGCATAGTCCAAATCCTCCCAGTCATTATCATCCACACTTAACCTAGGACGTTTGCGTTGTCTTTGACGTCTCACAGTTTTAGATAGGTTAGTTGTAAAAGTTTTACCTTTTCTAACTACTCTTGCTTTTCCTCTAGCTTTCCTCCTTTTGCCTCTTGTGTTATCAGTACAGTCAGCATCTGACTCAGTTGCAGAACCTGGATCCAATGGCCTGGGACTGGTGCTGGGTCCATACTGTGAACATCCAGGGGTTCTAGACATCTGCACATTTTCCAATTCAGGATGNAGTCTTTTCCGTTTTATTTCCATCTCTGCTGTTGCCTGTGAATCAGCAAGCACTTTTGCCTTACTGAAAGGAGCCTTGCCATATGTCCTGAGTCTTCTGCCATTCCATCTGCGGAGCCCATAATTCAGTTCCTCTTCGAAAGTATTCTCCGTAGTAGCTTTTTGTGCCAAAGTTGACTCAGAAGAAAGTTTTCTACCCATTTCACTCCCTGGAGCATAGCTTGGGGAATCTTTTGAAGACCCACTGGGGGAATTCTCTGTTTTAGAAGGTGCATCTGTGTTGTTACTGTTAGGAAGCCTGTTTACATGGTCTGAAGCCCAAATACCTTCTGAGTCTGAGTCTCCATTTAAAGGCTGGTTGGCATATTCTGCACAGCTCAAAGAGTCAGTGGCAAGTGGCATGCCCACATGGGCACACTGTTCACCTGGCCTTGCCCCATTCACATCTTCCTCACTATCACCTACTGATTTCCTAGCTGTGGGGCCAGCACAACGGAGTGCTTTCTTCCGCCCACCCTTCTTCCTCGTGCACATATTTACTAAGCTGACATCTTCAGCATCATTCACAAGCTTGAGCTTGCTGCCAGCTGCAGCTATGCGGCTCTGAGTGATCCTTGGGCGACCTGCTGTGGCTTGTGATGGTTTCTTGGTTACCTTTGAGCTGCTCTCTGAGTCACTGGAGCAGACCCTTTTCCTGGAAACTTTTCTGCTCTGTCCACTGTCTTGTGATATAGAATCTAAAAATTAAAAGAGCATTCTCTTAATCTTTAATAAAAGAGTAAAGTTAAAACAATTAAACATTCAACATCTGATCAACTGAAATCCAGAATTCTTATCAACTTGGAGGACTGACAACAGTGAATGGGATAGTTCAGCCTTCTTACTACTTTAAAGTTACTCTAGCTTTCAGCACCACTTAAAATACAGCACATTCCCACGAGTAACATTCCAGGCTTTTGAAATAGCAACACTGACAGGAATACAGGGCAAACCCATTCACTGCACTAAGGAGAGCAAACTAACCTCTTTTTCAGTCTCCATGAAACCTACCCTAGTTCCACAAATTGCATTCATACCACTTTCAATCTTAGGTTTCACTGCCTTCTGCTTTTCTATCAATCCTCATTTACCAGGAACATGATATTAATTCAGTGGTTATTTTATCACTGTGAGCTCCACAGTTATTATAGATAAAACGGACAAAGAAGCCAGTCATGTGGCACAGGCCTGTAATCTAGCACTCTGGGGGGCTGAAGCAGGAGGATTACAAGTTCACATCCAGCTCTGGACAATTCACTGAGACTGTCTCAAATAAATTAAAAAGAGGCTGAAGTTGTAACTCAGGGAGAAGGACCATGGTTCAATCCCCAGTACTATGAAAACCAAACAAAGAATGTGTAATAGTACTTACCTCATAGAAGATACGAATAAACTTTTTTAGGTTAACAGCATAAAGTGATTAGAAAAACTTCTTGACACAGCTCAATAACTGTTCTGTTTGCTGTTATCATTATTACCAATTCAGCAAAATGCCCTACTCTCTTTCCTCTTCTCAAGCCGCCACTCCTACAGCTTAGTGTATGTTTGGCTCTGCTTTGTTCAAGCCTATCTTCAATACCATATCTCCATCACCAAGAACAGGTGCGGCATCTTTAAATTAAGTTAACATCAACATTATTCCTGGCTGAATAAAACCAAGTAAGGGGCAAATAATTATGCATGTATGTAAGAATTTAAGAGATGAATAGAAAAGGCTAACACTATGCATGGGGTAGAGAGAAATGGTTAGCAAAGATAAACTACAAGAGGAAATAAAGCCAATGTTCATCATCAAGAAAGGAAATCAGTGGGATTAAATCAAGAACCATACCTTCTATAGAATTGTTTGGTTTCTCTTTTGTTTTATCATCATCTGAATCTAAATAATTTTCAGCCTCATCTGAGAAGCACTGAGACCTAGAAACAGGCTCACATTTGAAGTTTCCTAAAACTGTGCTCGTTTCCATTTTGTGACATATGTCCTCATTTCTGTCTTGTTCTTCGGATTCTGAGTCTTCAGAATCACTTAAGATCTTTACTTTCTTGAAGAAATTCCCATTCTTGCGAAATGCCTTGTTTCCTGGTTCAGAGTCTGCTTCCTCTGAGATGCCCTCTGCTTCAACTTTCCTCTCCAGAGCTGAGGGGCCACCAGTTCTGTTGTGACCATTATCTGATTCATGACTTTTAGAGTCTTCCTCAGAAGACTCTATCTTAGGAAATTTGGTTTTGGAACTTGCTGGAGTATGGGACTTACAACCATTAGAATGCCAATTTTTCCGGGCTACTCGCAATTCACTTTCTGATTCTGAATCTCCATTTTCAGGTTCACTGCCAGTTTTCTGGGAAACGTGCACACTGGACGTTAGCAATGGTAGAGTCTGATCTTTAAGCTCTTCTTCTTCAATATCTGATTTTAGGCTCTGATCATCTTCAGAATTATGCAGTAACTTTTTTCTAGCTACAGCAGAAGCATTGCGGTGAGGAAGCTTCCGACCAGAGCACACACTTTCAGAACTAGAATTTTCTTCTACATCACTCATTAACTTTATCTTATTGGCAGCCACAGCGGCACATCTGCGTAGGACTTTTCGGTTATTACCAGCTCTGACTTTTAGAATTTCACTGGTCTCCAGTGAATTGTTATCAGAATCACTTAAATAGACTCTTTTTCGAGTGGCTTTTCTGCCATATCCATTTTCTAAGGCAAGAGAACCTGGAAATAAAGTAGCAGTAAGATTAGAAAGTTGTTTGTTTGTTTGTTTTTAATTTCAATATTCTAAATGACTTAAAGAATATGTGCACTGTCCAAGGGTCTCTTACCAGTTCTCCTCTGAGCAGCTCGAGTTCTGGTTACCCTGAGGCTGCTGCTTCTGGAAAGCCCGCCACGTGAGGAATCTCGTGCTCTTAAACTGTCTTTGCTTTCCTCTGAGCTATTGAAAGCAGAAGAGGATGAAGAGGTAGCCAAGGAATCTTCCATTTCACTTTCTAAGGAAAACAGAAGTGTAAATGGTTAATTACATACATTTTCCTATGTGTATTCACATAAGCAAGCAGTTCTTTCACAACATTATAATAAAAAATGATTTTTAAATTACTTAGCATTTTTTTAAAGCAGTTTCAAAGACAGCAGGAAAAAAACTGACATTAAAAGATATACCGAGTTTGTGTACTGTTATTTCTAAAAATATTAATTCTAGAATACATTCAGAAAATACTTTAGAAAATTATAAACAAATTACCATTTCAAAATCTAACTGACCCCACTCCATCTTCCTTCTATAATCTCAAACAGGTATTTCAGATAGAAAAAAACACATCGTTTTAAGTCCTTTGTCACAACATAGTGCTGGTCTCTCTAGCTGTTTCCAACAGCACAGCTGTACCACATATGCACTCAGCTCAAGAAACATCATTTTTAGGTCTCTTACACAGACATATAGGGACAGACACACAGGGACACACAACACATAGTGGTATATACAAAAACTAATTTAAACAGCTCAGGTGGTTTTTCCCCAGTACTCTTATTTGTAAATGCATGCACAAGTGTGAGTACAAGATAGAAACTACAAATTTCTTGTGGGTTTTTTGTCCCCCATTAAATCTAGACATTTTTTAAGTACCTATCATCTATTTTGGTGTAGGAGACCAGAGGAAAATTGAGGTCTAATTGAGCAGGCGCGATGGCATGTTGCAGGGGGGGGTGGGTATCAATTCAGCTGAGATCAAGTTGTTTCCCTGGGCATGTACTAAATGGATATGGAAGCAGATGAATCTTGTGCTATTTAATTTGCTTATGCCTGCATCTGAGTGAATAAAAGGAAGACTAACCAGACACTCAGGGCTCCTCTGCCTATTAGAGGTGAGAGCCCCCTGGCAGCCCACATGCTAAACTAATTCTGTGTCCTACATCCTTGTTTGTCACCAGATCAGGGGAACAAGCTAGCAGGACTGGGTCCCTACATATGGCACCTAGGTGAGGAAAGACTACAGTGGGCTGGTTCCCCATGGGTGGTACCTGGAACAGAGATAGGGACCTGGGACTGGTGCAGACCAGTCTCCTACATTCAATAAATAAAAACACCATCAAAATAGTGGAAACATACTGTTAAAAGACAACATTCTGGTCCATAACAAAGTGAGCTCTGTGCTCAATAGTAAAGTGGCTGTATGAAAAAGACAGCAGACACCAAGTGGTGCTTCCCCTTTGAAACTGCTGCCTTCCCACCTCGACTGCTTCAGCTCAGCCTCATCAGCAGCTCCTTCTCATTCCTCACCACAAGACTGGTCAAATTCCCTGAGAAGAATAGGGGCTCCCTGCTCAACAGAAGACCTAGTTAAACAATCCAGACTCTTCTGGAAGGTTCAATAACCTCTGAAATGTGGATGCACTCTGGCAGCTTCATCTTAATTCCTTCTTTCATTTCCCAAATCAGTTTTCTCAGTCCTTTCTGCACCTTTTTTTCTATCACTGCTGTATCTAAATATGCCTGCTTGAGAAGTGATGCCTCTTTCCTAGTCATTTTCAATGACTGCACCATACATTGACAGAACAGTTCATTCCCTCAAACCCTGAGAACATTCTGTAATGTGAATACAGGGAGTAACAGTATCAGCTTGACTTCTGAAAAGCAGTTTACTATAGCTCACTTCCCTTCCAAAACTTCTATCTACAGATGTACTGTCAATACCACTGAGTAAGAATGCAAACATCATTAAGACTCCTTAGTCAGATACTACCACAAGACACCAAAAATGACACAGTATCATACAGAAGCACATAACCACCATGGCCTTACACAATGCTAATAAAGGTTCACCATCAGTTACAGTTATGCTACAAAATGGCCATGGCATAAATAGCTTAGAATTTACCAGTCATAATTTTAAAAAATACAAACAATATTAAGTTCTGTACATGAAGTATAGTGAATATTTTATGTTGTACTGTTTAAAATTTTAAAGATTAAATAGTCCCTGGAAGAGACAACTTCCCGGGGGAACTACCCGCTCGCCACCCCCCTCCTGTCCCTCTCTTGGACAGGAGCTTTCCTTCTCTCAATAAATATATTCTGCTCAT
>NDGM011181581.1:0-19057 GCA_002564305.1 Octomys mimax | reverse complement strand
CACTCACACCCATAATCCCAGCAGCACTCACACCCATAATCCCAGCAGCACTCACACCCACAATCCCAGCCTTCAATCATGAATTAATCACAAAGTCTAAAACCTTGCCCCAAAGACTGCATCAGGCTTTGGGGGCACAACTATCCACAAACTATAACAAGCATGGAGTGTCCTCCCCTACTTGAAGTGATAAATTCATGCTTTGGGAAAACATAATCTCTCTGACATGCTGTATCAGCTGTTTGTTTAAATGCTACCTCCCCATCTTGGGACAGATCATGTGCCCTGAAACATACCTATCTCACTAGAAATGTAGGACTTAGGTGCTCATGTTTCCTGTGTCAAAGGTTACAATCCATACCAGGTACAAAGGTTCTAGTAATGTGTCATTCTGTCACCTCTAGACTGGCATTAAAAAAAAAGAATGGTATTAAAAACATGGAATGAGCATAGACCTCTGACCCACAGGATCCATGCAAACAGAGCACAACCGAACCAGGCAACCTCGGTGGGCCGCACGTCACTCCTGCTCACACCTTCCCTCCTTTATTTCTCCTTTTATCCGTTCTCTTACACTTCAGCCCATTTTCTGATGCTTCTAAGCCTACCTGATACTGTAGAGCTGTTCTTCCCAGAGCCTGCCTGGGAGGCTCACAAGCAGGTATTTCTCCCAGGACACATACATAGAAAGAGGATAATCTCCACCATATTTTTTCCCTTGCTGCTTAGTATCAGACCCAGAGTCTTGCCAATACCATGTCGGTGCTCTACCACTGAGCTACACTCCAAGCCTCTCTCGTATATTTGGATGAAGACCCAGTCTCGGAGAGGTGAGCTTCAGAGTCGCTTTGCGAGTGAATGATGGAGCCAGGACGCAAGGCTGGCCCTCCCAAGCGCTCCAGTCTCTGGCTAACGTGCGGGCGTATGCACACGCATGCACTCGCAAAGCACAGCATTCCATTCTCTAAGGCCAAGAAGGCACATCCCAGCTCATCATCCTCACTATGCGTGAGAACCCTGCGGAAAGGGAGGAATTTCCCGTGTCCTTACAGTCAGAACTCAGCATACATGAATTATTACTTCAGGGCATCTCCAACTGTAGTGCACACACGAGTCACCATGGCGTGGCGCTGAAATGCAGGCTCTGACTCTGCAGATCGCGGGGGGCGGGGGTGGCTGGGCTTCTGCACTGCATAGAATTCCTGCGTCTGAGGACCAGCTTTGTGTAGCAAGATACTAAACTAACTTCTGTGCTGAATGGAAATCACAGCTGCCTAGGCTGAGAGTGGAGGATTGTTGTTCCTCTGTCTGAAAGTTGGAATCTCGTCCCAAAGCTGTGGCACCAGAGAGCCATGGAATCCCAAAACAGTCCTCTCCCTTAGCCCTACCCCCAAGTGACCAAGTGTAAAGACCATGTTCAGTTGTCAGCTGACAGCGCAATCCTTTCCTGCCACCCAGCGGGGCCTCGGTATGTAACTGAGGACAAGTTGCTGCGGATCTGTCCCCCCAGCTCGTTGATGGGGCTTGGACACCCCGAGATCATTGCTGATGGCGGAGCATCACTTATGAGTGGAAGGCTTGTGCTTCCCATGTTCCAGAGCTGTGGCTGGGCACCACGTTTTCACCACCTGCATGTGCCCACACCATCGCTGAATGTAGCAGAAAGCCGCTTTCCAGAGCAGACTTGAGCCTCAATCTTCTTTAGGTCAAAGGCAGGAGTCAAACGCCTGGGGGATTAGCAAAAAAGTCCACTTGGGAGGAGACTTCAGCCAGAATAAAACTTTAGTTTTCTTAAACACTAGAACAAAAATCTGATATGATCAGCACCTATTAATTTAACTGAGGATGGAAACAAACTAGTGAAATTAAAAAATAACGAAAGATGCCTTTTCCTGAGTGTGTTAGAAAGGGGTAGGGAAGAGACTAGAGAATAAAAAATAAAGATCTCTCTAATCTTTCCCCAAAGTTATAATGAAAGAAGAAAAATGGTTAGCTTTGATCCATGCCTTAATGTTTATATATTTAACAGCCCACAAAAAATCAAATCATACATAGGAATGCTTTTCACCTGAAGTGTGCTTCTGGTCTGTCAAAGCAACAGGGTCCATTTCACAATTCTTCACAACCACTCCGCCCCACGCTTGGTTTTGTTTTAAATTTCCTGGCTTCAAAAATCCCTGACTGTGTACTTTTTCTAGTTGGGGGAAAGCCTGACTGAATCTTTGAGACATCTGAAGCAGAGACAATTTTTAAAGAAGAACAATTTCATTACACTCAAATGTAGGCAGTAACTCAGGCTGGTCTAAGGCCTCAGAAGGAAAAGTCCATAGGGAACCTACTGAGCAGATAAGGATAGATTGTAATTAGCACAGTAATTGTAATTAGCAGAGCAATTGTAATTAGCACTGTGATTGTTTGTTCATAATGAGTGCTTCTAACTTGACTCTAGGCAGTTTGTTTGCCTAAGTATCTTCTGCCATTTTCCCCACGATCTTGTTTACATTGCGGATGCACTAATGTGCTTAGCAATCTCTTTTGTAAGTAAGCACTCTGAAAGTAGGAGGCGTCCCACACCGTGGGCAAGCATTACACATCCTTAATTAATGGAGTGCATGGTACTGGTGTTTTGGTCTATTAGCATTGTGCCAATGGATGTGGGTACCTTCTTACTCTCAGCAAATCATACCTGAGAAGTCATTGGCTACTGGTAATGTTTTATTAATTATGAGAGGGAGAGGGAAGGTGCCACTTGAGGTCAGAACTATGCTGTTGCCACTTGCTCCTATTTGTTGAGTATGGTTTTTGTTAAATACCTGTTATGGACTGGGCTGTTTAAAGCACTGGGATGAACGATGAGAGTGCAGGGCCCCTCTCAGACACAGATAGACCATTCACTGAACAAGTTCACTTTGCATTGTTCTGTGTATGAGCTATGATGGATGAAAGCACAGGAACTAAGAGAACATAATGGAGGTAGCCTTGGGTGGGACTTCCAGAAAGATCCAGTAGCAGTTAGATATGTGAGGAGTGTTTTAGGCAAGTGACAGCACAGAGGATCTGCAAGAAGAGTATCCAGGGAGGGGGTCAGCTAGGGAAAGAGTCAGGGGTGTAACTCAGTGCTCAGCATGCATCTAGCTCACAAAAGACCCTTGCGTCAAGCCCTAGCCAAAAAGATGAAGGTGTGCAGTGGGGGATGGTGAGAAGGAGCAAATGGAGAAGCAAAGGGAAAAGAAGAAGGAAGATGAGACTGTAGAGCTAAGTGCACGGAGAGGCCATTCCGCCAGGAAGAGCTGCTTAAGTGCTAGAGTAAGAGAAGCATTGCTAGCCTTAGACCTGGCTGTGCTCTAACCATTTTGATCCTCATCACTAAGACTGGAAATCTAACCATCTAGGAGAATGACAGGGAGGAGAGGAAGGGGGTGGGAAAGGTCAAGTTCAGAGTTTTCCTAAAGACCTGTGCATATGTTAGTGACATTTTCCTAACAAGAATCCAAGCATCTGTGAGCTGCAATATATTCAGAAACTTTGAGTTGTAGTACGCATTCTGTCACATTTAACATCTTGTGGGATGCAATTTCACCAGGACTGCTTTCTTTGTATTCCTTCCAGAGAAATGAAAAACTCTATTCTAAGCTCACATTAATAAGCCTACGCACATATATCAAGAAAATTAACTTTTAGGGAAATATTTCCATTTCAGAGAAATACCCTGAATAGAAATCTATTTATTATCAATTCCAAATGAAAGATATGATCACAGTCCATTGGATGCAAATTAATATAGACAACTCCAAACACAGTGACGAGGGTTTTATGTAACATCAGCATTGAAAAGTTGTCATTAATAATGATTTAATGGAGCACCACAAAGGTGGCTTTTAAGAGTACAACATAAGCATTTATTTTAATGTCGTATGAGACTCTCCGTGGAGCCTAAGTGGACAGTTAATGGACAGGTACAATACAGGAGCTAGAGCTGCAGACTTGAGGGGCAGCCCCGGGATGGTTAAGTCGCTGCATATGGACCCTGTGAGGGCAAGTGCCCTAGCCATCACTGTGTTCTCCCAGGAGGTCACTGTGTCTTCAGTCCTCTTGATTCCTGCCTCCTGCATGCACACACACACAGACACACACACACACACACACACACACACATACACACACACACACACACACTAAAGGGGATAAAGGAAACACAGTGAAGCAATTGGTCTTTCTTACTGTACCATTGTTCAGAGAGACCAAGTTACTCGAGAGCCCAACCTTGTAGGCTTCTGTTAATTCTCTAATTTAGTGTTTCGTGGCTCTAGAACATGTGGTACAAGCCTGGAAATCATTACCCATTTTACATTTGTGGTCACAATGAAGGTAGAAACACAGCTTCAAACTAAATTGAAGTATAATTATATTTTTCTTCAGCCTTGTGACCCTACCAATAAATGTCCATCCAATGCTTCTTTTGTGCCCAGTTTTGAGGATTTGAGCAGGACAAGACTTGCTTTTCAGTTTTTATTTATTTCAATACCTGTTGCAGTCCATAATGATCAGATTCCTTGTGGGGGATTGGCACATGTACAGAGCACAGCTGAATTCTTTTCCTGTCCCTGTCTTTTTTCTTCCCTCTTCTTCTTCCATCTCTTTGTTTTGTTTTGTTTTGTTTTGTTTTTTAAAGATTTATTTGATACAGAGTCTCACTACACAGCTCAGACTCATAGTGATCCTCCCGTCTCAGCTTGCACAGGGCTGGGATTACTGGCATGTGCCACCATGTCTGGTTTCAGTTGCTGGCATGTTGCTTGGGGATGGCACAGTGTGCGGTACCAGGGATCTAACCAGGTCCTAGTGCTTCTTGCCAGGCAGGTGCTTAGACCACCTAGCTAGCTCCCTGGTCCATTGCTCCATCTCTTGACCCTCTTCCCTTCTGAGAAAGACTTCTCTTCCTGGTATCTTTTGTTGTACTCTTGATTTATATTTCAGACTCTTCAAGTAAGAGAAACCCTGTGATACTTAAGTGTGTGAATCTGATTTGCTTACCACCATGGTCCCAGGATGCTCCCATCTTCCCACAAGTGGCTCCAGTCTATGCTTCATGGCAGAGTGGCATTCCATTATTCCATTGTGTAAAACTACCATCTTTTCTTTATCCAGTCACCTGTTGAAGAACATACAGGTTACTTCCATGTTGGAGTAAAGGGCAAAAATAATATACTACTTGTTGATATCATACAAGTCTGTGTTGATTTTGTTTTCCTTAATGCTCCACCCCATTGGTGAAAACTTAAATTAAGATTCAGCTTTCCTTAAGTGAAATATTAAAGGATACTATTTTGTTGAGTAGGATTTTGTTGGGAAAGGACATAAGCCTTTATAATGTCTCAGAGTTTTTCTAACAAAAGAATAATCACTACCATGATTGAGGATAAATGATGTAAATGGATTTTCCAGTCATTAAACAGATGAAGACACTCTGTCTGAAGACGTGGCTGCAGTGACTTAGCTTGGGTCAGAGCCTTGCCCACCTGGCTCTTTCTGCCACATGGATTTCCTCTGCATCAGAATAAATGCCTTTTCCCTATAGCACACAAGGGTTATATAGCTATCTGTGGGTGTGTGTAGGTATGGGTCCGTGTGGACATGTGCTTCTATTTGTGATCACAAATAAGCATTGCACATTTATGGGTCAAGTGTGCTTTGAAAAATACTATATATATTAACCAAGCTAGTTTAACCAACCTGACATATACCTCATATCACATCACTTTAGTTGTGTTGAGAACGTTTAAATGGTCCTCTTAAAAGCAATTTTGAGACTTACATTTTTACAAACTACGGTCACCATGTATCATAATTCCACCTGAATAACTGAGGTTTTGCTCTGACCAATATCGCCGTTTTTCTCCATGTTCTCACCCCCACTCCAACCCCTACACTCCAATTCCAGTAACCATCGTTCCATTCCCTCCTAGGAATCTGATTCCTTAGAATCCACATCACAGGTCATCCAATGTGTGTATTTCTGTACCTGAATTATTTAAGTTTTTCCAATATTATATCCTTAGGGTTCTGATAAGATTATCTTCTGATGACTTGTTTGTTTACTTTTTAAAATTTCATTTATTTTAAATGACCTTTCATTTACAGAATAATCACAATGATAATACAGAGTGTTCCCACATACCCTGTGCCCAGTTTCCCCTAGTACATTAGCACAGTATCTCTGTCCCATTAGTGACCTGATACAGGTTCATCATTGGTAAGGAAAGTCTGTAATTTACTCGGATTTTCTTTGTTTGCACAGAAGAACCCTTTTCCTGATCCGTCATGCGTGGGTCAAAGCAAAAGGTGCAGCAGGTAGCGTTAAACTGGGAAGGAAGACTCTGTTTAGATCACTGCCAGATGGTAGGCAGGTCTCCACTAGATTCTGTTGGCACGAGGGGCTGGAGCTTTTTTGGATGCTAAGGCAAAGAAGTGCAAAACACTGAAGGACAGAGTTCGGTAAGATAGCTCAGCAGACTACAGACTAAATGCCTGCTTAGGCAAGCACATGGACTGCGGTTCGATCCCCAGCACCACATGCCGTACAACCCTGAGATTAAAAAAAAAAAATTAAGAAATAAGGGCCAAATAGCTCAGCAGATTAAAGCTCCTGCAAGCAGGCACTGGGGCCAGGGGATTTGACCCCCAGACCTGCCATACAGATCCCACCCCTGAGGAGCACTGAGACTGGGCGTGGTGGCGGGCACCTGTAATCCCAGCTCTTGGGAGGCTGTAAACAGGTGGATTACAACAAGTCCCATCTAGTAGTGAGATTATCACCCTGTAGACCCTTCCCTAAATTAAAAAAAAAAAAAGATTTAAAAATAATTAAAATACTGGAGGACATGATGGGGAGGTAGAAGCCTGAGGTATGTTCAGCGCACAGAGTTATTCCTGCCTTTGCAAATGTACTGCCCCACTGTTAGGCCACTTGTGTTTGCAAATTAGCACCCGTGCAGGCTGGGCCCCACCCTCCCACAGAGCCTGGGAGACAAGGGTGCTATCTTCTTTGAGGAGGGATGGTTCTCATTTCCCTTGAAAAAGGCAGTCTTTTGTTGGAAAACTAGCAAGAAGCTTTTTAAAAGATTTACATCTTAAAGAGATAGAAAAAGCATTTAAAATTACAATGTTTTTTAAAGTACATGCACTAAGAAAAGAGGGGTCAGGAACCCCCCATCTCTAAGAAGCCTGTCTGGAGTTGAGTCAAGCAGAGGGAACTGTTGGGGGCACTCGGTCACCCCCCTACACATAGCAGTCTGTCTCCACAGGCTTGTCTTGGCTGTGTGGTAGGCTTATTTTTAAGTGGCTTTTTATAGGCATTAAATTCACAAGGTTCAAAAATAAAAACAATACAAAAGTCTCCCAATGCAGAGCAACGTTCCTTTCTCTGCTGTGCTGTCGCCTTCCCTTGGACTAGTTTCTTGGGTGTCTTTTCAACGTTTCTTATGTAAACATGATACATCAAAGATATATAAATACTCACTTGCCCATTTAGTGACACCTCTGAAAGACCTCACAGGCAAGGCACTTTCAAAGGGGACACAGACACCACTCAAAATAGTGTGCAGTATCCTATTGGAGGACACAGGGCCACCAGGGAGGAGCTGGAGCACAGGGACATCAAAAGGCATGGACCTTGGAGAAGGAAGATGCCATCTCTTGGGCCATTTGGCCTCACAGGGATGACTTCATTTTTTTTTCAGCTTCTGTTTGCATGAACAGAAAATAAGGGTCACTACATATCTTTGTGATCTAGCTAGATAACAACTGTTGGGACATCCGGCTGCATAAAAGCCAAAGAGTAAGGAGCATAACAATGATACAGGCACCTATTTACTTGGAACCAAGCACTGGTGTAACTTAATTGAAAATATTTTCAAGTACCTATTACTATAGATGCCACTCAATTTTAGGAAAATTGAAATGCAACAACAACAACAAAATCCATCTTAAAGCGTTATGTTTCAGCAGGAGGACAGGCAACAGACAAGTAGATACTCAGGTAGACAAAACCCATGGAGAAAAGAAGGTTAAGTCTAGGTGACCACAGTGTGGTAGGCAGAGGAGTCTACTTCATACCCACTGGATGCAGAAGTCTTCTTTGATCCTGTGACTCCACTTTGAAGGCCTTAATGAGCTAAGCAGTGAGCCCCACTCACAGCTGGAGAGCAGGTCTCAGGTGGAGGGCTCAGGGATCCTCAGTGTGTTCTTTGACCTAAAAGGAGCCCAAGGGAACAGAACACATTAGAAGAGGAAGTGAGGGTAGGAGAAAAGGTTATAAATAAAGAGGAAGTGGGTACTGAGCAGAGGAGCGTGGGCAATTTGCGTAGGGTTCTGTGAGTCACAGAAGGACAGCACTTGGCTCTTACTCTGAGTGAGAAGAGAAAGAAGCCAGTGCATTGTCTGAACCAAGTGAGCTGTGAGCTATGGTCTGATTTGTATCTTAAAGGGCCCATCCCCGCTGCCGAGTGAAGAGCTGACCTCAGGGAAGCTGCCTGGGGAATGCAGTTCTCAGGCCACTGCTGTGTGGTCCAGGCACAAGACAAGGCTAGTGAGAGTGGTGATGGTGAGAGTTGGGCACAAGTTGAGTGCACTCTGCAGGTGGATTCTAAATTTACTGAAGATGGGGAGAAAGTGAGGAGGAGCAAGTTTGGCTCCCTGTTTTTGGCCTGAGCCATTGGAGAGGTGGAAGTGCCATTGATAAAGTCAATGGAGACTCTGGAAAGAATAAGCACCAAAAAGGGGAGTACAAATAAAAAGTTGTTTTTTTTTTATCATGTTGAAAAATGAACTTGATTGTGGAGAATTTCAGTCATCTATAAAAGTAGACAGGAGTATAATGAAGTCCCAGGTTCTCATTGTGAGGCCTAAATAACCGTAGTCTGGGCATGTCTAATACTTAGCCTCATGGAGATGTCAGGAACACAGTAGGCTACAGCAGTCTGGAAGAGAGGCCTGGTCTGAAATGCAAATTTAGGATTCTTTAGCATGCAGATGATATAAAAGGGAGGAGATGAACTCACTGGGGAGTAAGCATAGAAGTGAAGAGCCCATCTAAGTCTTCTGTTTTGTGACTGGAGTCAGAGAAAGGAGGAACCATGGGGTGAGGAGACAGCAGGCAAGGTTCTAGGGACATTAACAGAAAACCCAGAGAGTAGCTGCACCTGTCCTAACCTGATCAGTCTTTATAGCCTACAGTGTGGTCTAAGGCCCTATCAGCCTCCCACATGCAAACATTTATTTTTTTTTTAATTTTTTAAACAGTATGCCAAATATTATTAAAACAGGATAAATTATAAATGATACATAGTTTCACTAAACAGTTATATGAATTTGACAGTATATGTTGTATTGTGTAGTGTTCTCTTCAAATTAGTTATTCAGATTACCATATATATCATGCAAAATTGGAAGATGAAAGAAAAACAAAGAAAGAAAAAGCATTTATAAGCAATTAAGGGTAAAAAGGGAAAAAAATTGAAAAAGAAGACTAAAAAAAAAGCATTGACATCAAGCATCAATTAAGCAGAAATGCACACTTTTATTTTTAACAGATAGTGACACTGAGGTGCTCACCAGTTAGGTATTTTGCTCAATGTCATTTGAGTAGTGTGGGAGTTGGGCAGTCCAGCACTAAACACATGCTCAAACACATACGCCCTCTACACCACTTAGCGGGCTGCATATTATGCTCCTTTTGCATCACTATTCTTGGCTGAGGGACCCAGGGATGATGCCAGTAAAAGAAGGAAAAAGATTATTTTAAGAAAAACATAATCCATGTTAAGATCAACTGATTATACAGACGTGTGTGGCGGCGCATCAGATGACTTTAGTCAATAATTCACTACTGCTCAGTAATGTTAACGATGGTGACAGTTGCTGTTTACTGACCAAGTAGATCTGGGTCACAACCAACATGCAAAGCGCTTGAAAGGCTGCATCCTTTTCACTTCGCATGGCAAGCTTGAGAGGAAGGGCCAGCGCCCCAGCCGTCGTGTGCATGAAGACAGTGAGCCTGAGAGAGTAGGATCAGGGTTAGTGAGAGATACATTCTGTTCCACCTTGTGAATGAGTGAGTTGTTTTTGAAGGAAGACGAAAAGGAAGAGCAATATAGTTATTGGGGTCCAGTGGATATGGGTTCAGGTCCTAGCTCTCTGTGGTGTGGTCTTGATGCTTTATCTACCCAAGCAACAATCAAAATGATTTTAAAAAGGAAAAACTATAGGTAGCCCTCATAATATTTTTTCTCTGAGAGACCTGTGAAACTTAATATTAGTGAGACTTTTTAATGTTTCCCTCCTCTGCTTAACCTCCTCTTTGATTCCTTGTCCTTATCAATCTCTAAGATCTAGGAAATTATCTGTATGAGTAAGGTCTTAGCATATCAATACTGGTGAGGCCTAGTAGCACAAACCTGAGAGGCTGAGGCAGGAGAGTCACTGTGAGTTCCAGGATGGGCCTTACTTACAAAGTAAGACCTATCTCAAACTAAACAAAATCCAATCATATTACAACTATAAGTTATAGGATTTTTTTGAATAAAAATTTTTAAACAAGCATTGATTTTTAAAATAGATTTTTTTTTGGACACATAAAGTATATGAGGTTTGTAGGTAAGACTAGCCTCTGTGTCCACCCTAGGGCTGGAAAACACCATCAGCCATTTCTCCTTAAAATTTATATTTGAGTTTTCCTCTTCAGAGTTGGGGTAATCTCTTAGTTTCATGAGGAGATCATGGCTTTTGGACTAAAGCAGAACTGGGATTAAATTCAAATCCTGATGCTGTTCGCTATATGACCTTAGTGAAGCCATCTGACTTCACTAAGTTTCGCTATCCTTTTCTAATGGTTTCATCAGGGCAGTTGGCTAAATAATCAGTCTTTAAATCAACTGACACATAAAGGATGCTCAGCACATGCTGGAAATTTCTTCTGCTTTTATTTATTTATTTATTGCCCTCAAGGGAGGAATCATGCTTATTTAAATGATCAGTGACAAATAGAGGTCTGAGATGAGGATGTAGCCCAGTGTCTAGTACAAAAACAAAGCTTTGGGTTCAGCTGGGTGTGGTGGTGTATGTGAGGTGGGTGAAACCCTAACACTCCAGAGGCGGAGGCAGGAGGACTGCTGCATGTTTGAAGTCATCTGGGACTACATAGTGAGTTCAAGGCAAGCCTGAACTACATGGGAAAACCCTGTTCAAAAATACACACACACACACACACACACACACACACATATTTTAGGCTGAATGAATGAATGATAGATAACAGAACTTGATGCAAAGAAGTTGATTAACAATCAGAATGCAGGATAAATGGGGGTGGAAGAAAAGGGGGAGAATGAAAAGGAGAGAAGAGAAAGGAAAATAGTCCAGCTGACCAGTTATTTCTTTTTGGTTTGCTTGAAGAACTTGTTACAAGACAAAGAACCATTCATTCACTCATTCGTTTATTCACTCATTCATTCAACATCTTACACTAAGTTTTAACCTTCACAGGAGTTGATGGAGACACAAAAGGCGAGCTTAACATGTGGAGTATATGCTCTTGTTTGTAATGTCAACATATATCCAAGTTTAAGTAGGACAGTTCTAACTTACAGCTCTTTTCCTAGAATCTTTTTCAGTTTAGAATTTCTCCCAGACAAACATAGCCCAGATTAGATGGCAGATTATATAGTCACTTTCTGTACTATGCTTATAAACTGACGAAAGAAAGAAATACATTCCATGAAGTCCAATGAAGTTACCCATGCAGTGTGGCATATTGAAATCAGAGTGCTGCAGAAGCAAATCAGCCTGAGTGTTGAGACTCCAGGTAGGCATCCCTCCATAATCAGTCCATATCTAAGCTGAGCGATGAGAGGTAAAAAACTGTTAGGTGAAGAAAAAGAAGGGCAGTGATTAGTGAGCAAATGAGTATGGGTACCCACAGCATATTGCCCCCAAAATTTTGGGGGTTTGGACATCATGGTGCCTCATCCCAAATTTTTAAAAAAACCCTAAAGGGACCCCAGTCCAGTAAGGGCTGAGTATGCCTTTGTTGACTCAGCAGATTCCTATAGAAGAGAACCCCTTCTCTGACTGACTTAAGACCCCTCACGTGCAGCAAACTTCAGGGAGGTAGAAGGATAAGGAAGGTTTATGGAACATGCACTCTCAGGTTGGCCCAAGGGACCTGTCACAGAGATGCCAGCACAGGCAGAGAGAAGAATGCCTGTCTCCCCCAAATTAGCTTCTCTTGGAAAGACAGAGCAGAAGCTTTTATTCCAACCAAGTTATGTTAATATTGTCAAGTTGGTGCACTGGGTCGCTGAACTGGTACTTGGGGACTGTCATAATATTGGTGGGGAGTTTGGCAAGTTAATTTTAAATCTGTCACTTCACTCCTCTACGACTCTTGCTCCTTAATAAAACTCCACTGTGATTATGGGCTTAGCTGACAGCTGGGGAGTGATCTTTAAGCCTGCAACTGGCATGGAATGATTCTCTCTCCTCTCCCTGTCTTCTCTTCCTCCCTTACCTTCTCCATGACCCAAATCCTAGACTGCCAGCCTGTCATGGAAATTCCTTGCAGGAGGCAATATGAACCTGGAAAGAGTATAAACTTTGAAGATAGACATTTGGGCGCTGACACTACAGCTAACTAGCTGCGTGACCTTGTGAAAGACACTTGAGATTTGGCCCTCTAGTTGTTGTTATATAAAATAATCCATGCCAAAGAAGCTGCTACAATTCACCACCTGCAGAGTTCTTTTATTTCTTTTTCAACAGTATGTAGGACATGAGCTACAGGTATCTGGCCCTGGACTCAAAGGACAAGTAAACTGAAAGTCATCACTCCTGAAACACTTTCATAGATCATATGCTCAGACAGCAACAAGAAACCCAGATAGAAGTCATCAGGGACATAATTCTAAACAAATGCATAACATTTTTGAGAGCCCCAATGAGTTTGAGGTGAGCTTTTTACACAACAGACTAACACCAGTTGTAATAAAACTCACTGCGCTGAAGCTGAAGTTTTTATTTCTCACACACCTGTAAAACTATTTTCTCTGCCAGGGCTCCTGGACTGACACAATGTACCAGGAGATTGGGTCAACACCCAAAAGATATTGATGTGACATTTGTCTCCTAGGTCAAAGTTTGCCAGGGCCAGTTTCCAGTCTATGCTAAGATAATCCTCCATGCCTACACTCCTCCTCAACATTGATCCCACTCCCTGTTTATGTTTGAACTCAATTTTCCCCCATGTTCGGATCCATATTTTCCCTATCGGTGCTGTATTAGTTTATTTGTTTGGGTGACCTCTGGTGACCATAGTCATTTGCTCTGAGTCACTGGGCACCCAGGATCCAATCGGGCCTATGAGCTGCTTGATAGGAAGCTCTGTCCCAACAATCAATTCCCGGTCTGCCCTGTGAAATGCAACTATGGATAACACGCGAATCCATATTAGAGTACTTGACATCCATTTCTCATGAATTAATTTATCACCTACTTTCTGGCAGGACCTAAACCAAAGTAATGAAAACATAACATACTCATGGCAGGGACAGCAGAAGTGAAGACAACTACAGGGAAAGAATGGATGAAAGTTATGATAGACATGCACGTCCACACTCATGAATGAATTAATGAATCATTGACCCAGCTAGACATGGAATGTTCCTGGTCATTATTTTGGCCATGGTGAGTCATACATGATGCAGCTTTGGGGAAACAGCCTTGGGAAACTTCATGTTATTGCTCTGGAAAAATAGACAAAAGACTTCAGTAATAGTAGTGATGACTCTCCTGGGACTTGGGGAATATTGAGAAACAGAGTTTTCTATTGTTCTAGGCTCTTGGATGGAGAAAGGCATGAGTGAAATGTCAGGGAATGTTCCAAAAATCTCAAAATGTAGGCGAAGAGATACAATTTTGGGATGCCCCCACAGCATGCTTGTGCCTGCATAATTTATTAAGAGAGACAAGGATCTGTTTCAGTTCTAGAGGCAGTGAGAATCCAAGATCAAAGAACCAGCAATTCAGCATCTACTGTGGGGCCTGGTCACTCTCTCCCAGATGCCAGCTTGTTTCTGAGTCTTTTCACATGGAATAAGGGCCAAAGAGGGAAGATTAGACCAAACTTGACCCAACCAAGCCTTTCTTGTGGTATTGATCCACTCGTAAGGGCAGAGCCATTGTGCCCTCGTAGCCTCTATGAAGTATCCACCTCCCAATGCTGTGGCACTGGGCTTAAGTTTCTAATACATGGACTGCAGGGACACATCCTACTATATGGGAGGGCACACAGAGATCTGGGGAAAGTAAAATAGGAAGTAACTGAGGTTGGTAGTTGCTTGGGGTAGAACTCTATAGTTTTATTAATTACAGTCCTTAAATACCGATTTTAAGGTGTAATTGGGTTCCTTGTATATAATAATAATCACAACTATAATTAGTCACTTAGTTCTGACTGTAGCTAACAATATTCACTAATCTCTTTTTGATTTCTGTCTTGAGCTTCCCATGTGCTTCGAGAAGAGGCTGGCAGCAGCCTTCCTTCCTTCCATCAGTAGTTTAGGTTGAGGTCCTCTCTGTTCTCCTAAAGGACTCAGACAGGAGACAATAAATTGTATACATACAATAGTCTATTTAGCGCAAATGGGTATATACTAATTTTCAATTTGATATAGTGATTTTTGAATTCTGAGTTAATAAAACTACTAAAAATGAGTATCAGGTTAGGAAAAGTCTTGACAAGGGTTCTGCTTGAACATATAGCTACTCTTCAGGAGGCAGATAGGAGTTACCAATGCACCCTCAGCACGTGCTTATCCCTGGCTCTCTATACAAGAAATGCTATGCACCAGCACTCTGGAAGGCTGAGGCAGAAGAATTACAAATTGAAACTAAGCCTGAGCAACTTAACAACTTAGAAAGATTTGTCTTAAAATTACTAAGAAAAGAAAACAAAACAAAATAAAAGCACAAAGAAAAGGCCTGAGGATGTAGTTCCATGCCCTGGGAAAGGAAGGAAACATAGAAAGAAGAAAAAAAGAGAAGGAAGAAATAAGGAAGAGCCAGAAAAATGGACGAGTGGGGGGGTAACAAATGAAAGACAAAAGGAAGAGCAGAAGAAAAATGAAAAGCAATACTGTGCCATACCATGGAGCCTGTTTTCAACAGTGGTTTTCAAATATTTTCTTTATGAAACTTTTAAAAATCAACCCTCAAAAAAATACTCACAAAGATAACTGAAGAAGGTAAAGAAATCTCCCCAATTACATTGCTAATAAAAAGCAACGTCAAATTTGAGTGTAGATCTGCTGATCTGTTTTGGTTCTAGAGCTCATATTCCTCCTTGCTTTAAAATCTGTTTCCTTGTTTTAGATTCCAGAGTCAATTCCTGAACTGTCCCATCCTTCTAGGCCCCTCATTTCCAAACATCATGGCGTTTGTGTCTGCTATTCATAATACAGGTGGATAGCTCTGCATGAAGCTCATCTGGGAGCTCAGTAGAAATGCAATATCCCCCCTTCTCCAGAAACTCAATTAAATCAGAGCTTGCATTTTAACAAGAGCTTCAGGTGAGTTCTGTGCAAATTAATACCTGAGTAGAATTACAATAGAGCCATAGTTCTCAGAGTGTGATCTCTCCTCTAGTGACACCACCATCTCCTGGGAACTTGGTAGAATGCCAACTTCTAGGTGCGCTCCAGACATTCTAACCTAGAATACCCACGAGTGAGCCCCAGCCACTGTGCTGCAACCACTCTCCTTTCCATCCCAGGTCTGCTCCCAGCGATTCTAATGCAGACTAAAGTTTGAGAACTACTGTGTTTAGAAACAATTCATCAGCCTTCAGAATCAGAAACAGTGGGCTTCTAACTCGCCAAGTATAAGAAGCCCTGTGGAAAGCCTTCCCTCTCTGATCTCCCATCCCTTAGAAGCAAAATTATGATGTGATGATGATGAAGAGAATGAGATGATGACACTTGTCCCAGTCAGTGAAAGGTTGTGATAATCAAGTTACCTATGATAATCAAATAACGCCTCCCCTGCTCAGGGTCTTATTCTGCTTCCTGGATGTCTATGTTTCTTACCTGGAGTGCCAAAGACCCTCTGGCACCCCCTGCCTGACCACAAACAGACCCAAGAAAGTCTGTCATACTGACCTTTGGAGCAGTACCACATATCAGAACCCAATGTCTCTATTCTTCATCCAGATTCAGTAACACTAATCCGCAAGGCACTGTTTCAATCAGAGGCAAATTGAATTAACTTGGCAAGTTGCATGTCACACATAATGCTATCCACTATTGTGTGGAAGCTTAGATCCATAACCTTTACTAAATCTCTTTCATCCACTAATTTTGTAATTTTGTCAGGAAAAGCTATCAAGTTGTCCAGGGTGATTTGCTCTGCATGAACCTCCAGCATTCCTTATTGCTCGCTATTCCATTATCTCCTGAAAGCTTACAGATTTTCACTGGGTACATTCAGCCAATTATTTTACTAAATATTAACACCAAGCTGACTGGACAGTGATTTTCAGGATCACCTCTCATTAACCTCCTTGGAAGGCCAGTTCTGCATTTGGCCAGTTTTACTACCACCACTCCCCAACCTTCTGTCTTCTCTGGAACAAACCCATTCACTCCTGTGAGGTGAGGGTTCCATTTGTTTCATTTGGCTAGCAAACATTTTCCTCTGCTCCACCCACCCCACCCTCCAGTAATCAAGGCCATTTTGCATTTAGAATCGCAGAAAACTAAACATGGAAATAGCCCTGAAGAGGAGAGATGTGAGGGTTTGGGTGAGGGAAGCATAGATTTTGAGCACAGGCATGCTTGGATTTCAGTCCTGGCTTCTTCATTCAACATTTAATCACTTGGGTCAGATGAACACATCTCTATGATCTTCAATTTTCCATCTCTGAAATGGAACTAAGTTAACTTTAAGGGCAATTCCTAAGAGGCAAATACTCTATGCTCTCAACATTCATTGTGCCTATTTAGAATTCTGTGCCCTACTAATTATGGTGCCTTTGCTCGGCATCTTATCTAACAACCTTCTTTCATAAAATAAGGTTATAGCTAGAAAGGACACATATAAAAAGTCACATCCACTGTGCATCCTATGGAATGCAGATCTCTGATTGCTTGGTCAGTGTGGTTTATTACATTCACCTGTAACTTCTTCCATTAATTATATAGCATTGGATGCAACTCCATGCAAGATATGATGGAGAACATCTCAATCTTCACCATTCAGTTGGGTACCCTTGTACAGAGCACAACCTCAACATCATATGTAGAGACCCAGGTCTACCCTTATAGCATGGAAAATGAAGTTTGAAAGTCTTGTTCAGCTTTGGGGCCTCTTTGATCTATTTCCCTTCTTTGAGATGTCAGAGACAAATATGCTGGAAGGCCCAGCTCTCCTGATTCCTTTATTTCATCCTTTGTTCTCCTGCGTAAAAGCACTGGAAGAAGGAAAGATGAGTAGGTCCATAGGGGTATCTCATACAATGGCTGTAGCAAAACAAACATAAAGAATGGGTCCACATTAAATTAATTTCATTGATTTTTTTTTTCATCCTTTCCATTCAAACCACAGAGTGTAGAGGTTATAATTGGGCTGTTTATTATCCTGCACTGGGGGACTCAGTGGAACTATCATCTCAAGGGGCCTGGAGCTCCTTGTTTACATATCACCCTTCAGCACAGGATAACAGATTGTCCTCCCTTCCAGCCCCATTCCGTTCCCTTTTATCATGTGTCCTTGCAATTCGATTACCTGTTCGCAGTCCCAGTGACTCAGCCACAGTGGCTGCAGTAATGATGGCTTTCAGAGCTCAGCTAATGACGCAGGCACTGAGGTGTCTCCAGACCCAACAGCCGGCTGAATCTCAATTTAGCAGGATTTGAGACAGCCACGTCATGCATTATGCATGAGCGCATGCCTGTGCCTGTGTATATCACTGTGTGTGCATGTGTTGCAGGGAGGCCAGGGGAGTGTGCATTTATACCCAAGACCCTGCATACCGGCATTCACAGTGAGGAAAATGAGATGTCTGATCGTGCAAAGCGTTTGCTGAGAGATTGGCAGGAAGGGAAGAAAGGGTTGTGTGGGTAAATACGAACAAGCCTCTAGCTTTCTAAAGATTATTCCTGCTCCTAAGAAGACAGTATAGCAGCCTTGCTACAACTGGGGCTCTAGAGCAAGATGCCCAGGGATCAGATCCCACCAAATTTAGAGGTGAACACCTTGTTGATCAATTGCTGAGAAATTAAAATTCACCTTTCCTAGCTGCCTAATTGCATCCTAAACTACTAAGGGGATTAAATAGAATGTTGCAAGTAATTCCCTTGGTATTGTGTCTAGCTCTACAGAGGTGCCTATTAAAGGTGGGTCACTGTTATTAACTATTTCTTGCCAGAAGGTAGCTTCTATGTTCAACACACTCTCAGATAACCCATCTGCATTGTACCAGAACACCATCTCCTCATGCTGACATATAAAACTTGAGCACTGTGTAGAATAGCCAGGAAAGCATAGATTCTTGTCTCAAGGTCATAGGGTGGACTGAGGCAAGCCCCTTCTTGACCTGGGTCCCCAGCATCTTCATTCAGAAATAACACAAATGAGAGAATGGAGTGTATGGAATTGTGTTTCATAGAGGAACATGGTTTCTTCAAAAGAGCCTCCAGCACCCTACCTAGAGAGGCAAGCAGGACTCAGAAGTGTGCTGCAATATCTATCTCATGCCTGGATTACAAACATGGGATTCTGCTACAAATAAAGGGAAGGAATTTGGAAAATACTGCTGCAACAAACCACTAATGTTATTATAGATTGATATCTTACAGTTCTACTACTTCCTAATGGAAAGAACTAAAAAAGAAGATGAAGACAGTGACCTTTCTGTCTTAAAATATGGAAGTATATAGTATGGGATATAGAGCCTGTCTTAGTTACTCTTCTCTCGTTGCTGGGACAAATACCCGACACTCAAAATGAA
>NDGM011181568.1:0-13543 GCA_002564305.1 Octomys mimax | reverse complement strand
GCATCAATATGGAAATGGATAATCAAACTGGCAAATCCATACAATCCTAAGTTATCCAGTATTAAAAGGTGAATTACACACACATGCAACAACATGGAAGCTTATAAGAAAATTACATTTCATGCAACAAACCTTGCTCAATGGTGTGCACATTGCATGATTTTGTTTATGTCAGTTGTAGAACAGGCAAATTTTGTATGGTGGAAAAATATCAACAGTGGTTGGCTGTGGTAAATGTTAGAAAGTTGGCTAAAATAGGTAATGTTTTGCAAAGATTTGGTTTACAGATATGTCTACAACATATATGTCTGTAAAGAGTGATTCTCATACTTTAACTTTTATGTTTCACTGGATGCATAAAATATATTAAGGTCATTTTAGCAGTAAAGAAAAAAAAACCCATCAATATTGAACTCTAACCAATGATGTGCACACTTAGGGTACAGAACACTTGATGTAAAATTCTTTTAACTTGGCTGTTTTAATAAGTAGTTTATTCTCTCAAGTGTTCTACATAATTGGTCATGCAATTTTTAGATAATGACTGCCTATTTTTTTCCACTCTGTCTTACTGCACCTGCAGTACTGATTTGAAAGCAGGTGTGGTGGATGCTTTGAATTAGCTTTCATGTATCTCTTCTAACCTCATTCTATTGGGCTCAGCTGAAGAGAGTGCTGAGATGAATAAGATATTTTGCTGGCTTAGATTGTAGAAAAGGCGGCATTGTCCTGGAGCCAGCATTGTTGTGGAGGCTTCCTGGATCAGTAGGTAGCTTCCAAATGTTTTTTAATCTCTCGATTAAAATAAAAATTTGTTGTTTCATATTTGACACATACAACCTATAAAAATTGTAATACATTCTGTAAGTGACATTGCATTTCTACATTTTGCCTATAGTTCATTCATGTCATAAATGCTAATGTATCAAACCTCCTGTTTAATTATTTGCTATTCTCTTATTGGCTACAATTCTAGCATGAGCATATTAGTAACTGTATCCTGGAACACATATGTAAGCTTTCTCTAATGTGTGCCTAAGCAAGGATGTATAAATTCTCAAATTTATGAAAGAGGGCCCAATTTTTAAAATTTATTTATTTGATACAAGATCTCACTATGCAGTCCAGACTTATAATGATCCTCCTGTTTTAGCCTCCCCAGCACTGGGATTACAAGTGTGTGCCACCACACTCGGTTTCAGGGCTGACACAGCAAGTGGTACTGGGGATTGAACCTGAGACCTTGTGCTTGCCAGGCAGGCGCTTAGACAGCTGAGCTATCTCCCCAGCCCCCAAATTGCTCTTTAATGTTGCAAGGATAATTTACTATCTGTTTTCAGAGTGTAAGTTTTCACTGAATCATATCCATTAGAATGTAATACTATTCAATTTCTTAATTTTTGAAACTCTAGTCTACTTACAGTAATACTTATTATGATATGCATATTTCCTTAGTTACAAATGTAGTTGAACATTTTTTCTTATGTATATTTGCTATTTGTAATTCTCTTCTACATTAAATAGGAGTTCCTGCCTTTTGCCCATTAATTTTTGTATTGCTTTTCTTCTTGATTTGAAGTTATTTCTATATTTCATACAGTAATTCTTTGCTATGCATATGTCAAATACTTTCTTCTATTTTGTGTTTACCTTTATTTTTACTTTTCTTATGAACAGATGTCATTTTTGCTGTAGTTTTAAAGGTTCTCTTTTATGTTTATTGATTTTTATGATTTAAGACATTCATAACATTGAGTCACAAAACATTCTGTGAATAAAATGGGGATTGATAATTTTCATGTCTTTTCTAGTTTTGGTGAAAAAGTGACTTCATTTTCAGAGGAATCTGGGAATAGCATTTCATCTTTACTCTCTGGGAGAGTTTGTATAGCTTGGAATAATATATTCTAAAACTTCAATGGACCTGCCTATAAAATGATCTTGTACAAGGAGTTCCAAGGAGGTTTTAAATTATGAGTACTAGTTTGTTAATTGTTCTTACACTGTTTAGATTCTATTTCTTGACTCAATATTGCCATACTTATTCTAGGAAGTTGTCTATGTTATCTCTTGTTAAATTTGTTTCATATAAAAATTTCTTATTATATTTTTCATTTTAATCTATGTAAAATATGTCCATATACCTTTTTTATTCCTAATAATATTTTTGCCTCTTTCCTTTTTTTCCCTTTTCTTAATATTGCTTTTTTTTCCCATCTCAAAACCTTCTCATGGGTCTAATTTTGGCCTTTTGATTCAGTTTTTGATCTGCTTTTATCTTCTTTCTCTTTTTTGCTTTTTTTTTTTGGTCCTCTTCTGATTTCTTAAGGAAGATGTCTAGAAAATTAACCTCTAGTCTTTTTCCTACAATGCAAACATTGTGAAATACAATTTCTTTACAAGAATCAGTTTGGTTTTTATCCACAGGTGTTAAGAGTATTTTCATTATAACCAGGTTGAAATATTTTTGAATTTCAATCATGATGTTTAAACCTCTGTATTTTATCTTTAATATCTTTTCACTCAGTTCCTCCCTTTTTAAATCTTACTCTTCCTTTCTTTGTTCTTACTCTGGTGTTTTTCATCAATTCTTTTGTAGCTATCCACAAATTTAGTCAAAATTCTTACTGTAAGTGTTCTGATTTAGTGACGGAGAAGAGCAGTTAAAGGTTTTCTGCTATATCTGGAAACTCATATTTTCTCATTTGCTAAGTGGGGGTCATATCAGGTAAACTCTTTCAGTTCTAGAACACAGGAACTCAATCGAGGTCTGTTTAGTAGAAAGGGAACACGGTGGCTCATTGAGCTTCAGTGAATAGGCACATGTGCATTTCAGGAGTGTCTTCTGGATTGGTTCACTCAGATGAAGCTTCCCCACACAGCTTTTAGTTTCACTGTTGGGCAGTCATTCCTCTGTGTTGCCTGCCATCTCGAATTTCTAGTAGGAACAGTGTCACAGTAGCTAGCTTCAGTTGTGAAATTGAACAGCCAAGTTGCACTACCATGGTGACAGACTTAGAGATGAAAAATCACAGAATACTGTCAAACTATCCAAGCAAAAAGCAGCATTGGTCTCTGATTGAGTGTTGTCAGATCCTTGTGCTTCTAGAGTGATTCAAACAAACAAACAAACACTTCATTAAAAAAACTCCTATATATGGGCCTGTTGCTCCAAACAGAGCCCTAACTGAAAGTGTTTGAAAAATCACATCACACAGAAGGTGAAGGCCCAAACCACGAGCTCAGATGATCATCACAGTCATGCCAGTGGTCCCTCAGGTGGTGTGGGCTTGCAGCCTGAGGATTGAGTTTATCAACCCATACTACGGATTCTTTACGTTTTTAGGACCACCAGGAACTCAGATCCCCTTTCCTGATATGGGGAAGATGGTCCTAGCTTGGAAAACTTGGGAATTTCAACCAGCAAAAAAGAATATCAACCAGGAAAGGAGAATAGAGATGGGAGGATTAATTGCTGTATGAGGTTTACAGTTTCCACTAAAAAGGAGAAGTTATGTCCCACAGAGCATTGTCGGAGTGGAGATGAATGAGCCTGGGGAAGGAGCGGTGGTAATTCCATTAACACTGGCCTCTATGTCATTTCCGCCATGGTCCATAAGCCCAGAGAAGACAGCTTACATAAAATTCAGGGTAGTCACACTTGACATAGTCTCTTGCCCTGTGTCTAAGCAATGACTCCTCAGTTCATATGAATGAAAGATTTTACATTATTCAGATAACTATAATTGAGTACTTCACTATCTTTTTTGTGAGAAAAAAATGGCTATATTCATCCTGTCAAGTGGAATAAGATGATTACATGCACAGTTGTTTCATAATAGTTATCCCATCAATAAAACATGATTTTGCATCTTTCAAGGGGAACTAAAGTGCTAACATGTCTTTCTAAAAAAAAAAGGGGGAATTTATAAAAGTTCTCCATGTAAAGTCCTCTAGGCCATTTAAATATTAAGAGTCATATTTCTAATTTGATCTTTTCATAAGTTATAGGTAACATAAGGCTGGGACAAATAGATAATAGCTCAGTTAAGGAAAGCAGAAGGAACACTGAATCTGAAACCCCTACCTCATTTCTGCTCACACTGTGATGGATTGATTGTGAAAATAATGGAATTTTTTTTCCTGAAGTACTGAAGACTGAACCCAGGGTTTCTGACCTGTACTACATCCCCTGACATTATTATTTTTACTTTGTAAGAAGGATCTCACTAAGTTGCTAAGTTCCTCAGGCTGGGCTGGAATTTGTGATCCTCCTCCTGCAGCCTTCTGGTGCTGGGATTGCAGAGTGCACCACCACATCTGGCTGGAAAGCCTTTATCCCTCCCTGTGTCCATGTTGTTCTCGAGGTGACATTACCATCCTTTCCATGAAGGGTAGACTCTAAAGACTGCCTGAGGTAGAGATAATGCACAGCTCTCAGATTCTTTGAGAGATGGGCCTGTATTTCACAGTGACTGGGTGCTCACTGTCTGACAAAAGGCATCGAGCAGTTACCCCCGCCCACTCATACTTTCACTTTTTATGGCTTTTAGTTGCCCAGCATTAATGGTGGTCCAAAAATATTAATATTTTCCTTGGTGCTTTTTTAAGAGACCAAATTGACATAACTTGTATTTCAAGATATTACTCTTTTATTGCTTTGTGAATTTGATTTATAGATTAAAGTTTATTATAGATATATATGCATGAGAAAAACACAGTACATCCAGGTCCTGGTACTGTGTAGGATTTCAGGCATCGACTATGTGTCTTAGTACGCTTCCTTCACGGATGGCGGTGGGCAGCAGCATAGAAGTGGTGTTATATGGTGTTTGAGACAAACCTCAAGAGACCAGCAGGGGCCATTTCTCAACATCTTTGCGTGTTTGTTCTTAGGACCCAGCTACTGTACTGTAAGGAAGTTACTTAGTCCTCTGTAGAGTGTTGCAGGGAAAGGAATTGGTCTGCCCCATGACAGCCATCTTGAGAAGTGGCTCCTCTAGTTCACCGAGTTGCCCAGGTGACATCTAGTGGGGGAGAGATGAACTGTCCCTGTCAGACCCTGGCCATATGACAGATTAGTGAGCAGAATTAAATGATTGTTGCTTAAAACTAAACTGCTGTGGTCTGTGACATAGAAACAGATGCCTGGAGTGCTACATTTGAATATGGACATGCTGTGTGTTTTGCTCTGGACGACAGAATGTGGAGGGAGTGATGTCGTGCCCAAGTAGAGCCTATATCAATATTCCAAAGGTGCTGGAATGTGCTATCCTCTCTGTTTTTTTTTTTTTTTTTTCTCTCTAGATGCTGTCACTCAATGATTCAGCCAATAGCCAGGCTACCTCTAGAAATTCAAGTGGGAGCATCCTAGACAAACTGCTTCCGACTTACTGACCGCAGATGCATGAGCCAGCTCATCAGCATCCATGAGCCTGGCCCAGACTAGAGCAGCAGTCTTGCCCCTTATCATAAGTAGGTTCTCATTAGAGCATGCCCGAGAGTCCATTTATGCCCATACTCACAACACCTTCAGGCTAACCTCCAACCATGACACATGTCTGTAGAGAGTGGCCCAAGTATATTGCAAGGTAAGATAAAAGAACATTTGGATGGAAAATTGAAGTAATAACTGAAAATAATTGTTAATTCAGAAATTTTAAATGCAACAGCCACACAATAGAATGCACTATTCCACTGAAAACAAATGAACTGCATATATCAATGGAAAAATCTTCCAAATATAGTGTTTAATGATGACATCAAATAACTTGAATGACAAAATGAAAAATTTTCCTATTAAGCATCTGACTGTGCAATTGAACACCGATATTTGGGTACTTTCATGGGAGAAGGTGGTGATCATAGCTTGTGAGTAAAAAGTAAATTTTGAGCTGGGCATGGAGGCACACACCTGTAGTCCCAGCACTTTGGGGGCTGAGGTGGGAGATATGCTGTGATAGGAGGCTAGCCAGGAGTTCAAGGCCAGTCTGAACTACAAAGTGAAACCCTGTTTCAAATAAAACAAAGAGTAAATTTTGTCAGTTAGGTAAAAACTGTCGAAAGACAAACTCACACCAAATTTAGCTAAAAAATTGAAATGACATGTTAACTTGACTTCAGTGACAACTGATTAATAAAGCTCTGGATATGTCTGGATGATTGACATGTAGGCCAAAAGCTGAGGAGGGAAGACATCTCCAATGTGGATTGGTGGAACACAATAGGAAAGAAGAAGAAATTCTCTCCTTCTCTCCTTTTACTTCAGAGGTGCTCTCGACTTCACCTTTGTCTTGGGATGCTTGTCTCCAGTTCCTGAACACTTCCAGCACAGACTCTGCAGTTGTCCAGTGGAGACCCTTGGGGTTTCTCAGAGAGACTCCTCCAAACTCCAGTGAGCTCCAAGCCTTTGAGCTTCAACTGGCTCCTCTGACTCTCCAGTGCATGGGCTGCCATTGTGCATTCTTCTACCTCATTCCTGCATTAGTTGTGTAAGCCTACCTAATAAATCCTTTATGTAAACACGTGTATATTTTAGATTAATGTTCTTTGGTGATCCCTGTCTAATATAGATTTTGGCATAGAGAATGATTTGAGAGAAGCAGAGTTAGAAGGTTGAATTGCTCTAATCAGTTGAGTGGCTTCTGGAGTTGGCGCTGTAATTCCATAAGACCTAAAAACATTGTCATAGTTTGTCTTTTTGATAATGTGAAGAGCAGTGAGGGTTCACATTGTGAAATATTTCAAGTAATACACAGTGGAGACCCAGGTGCTTGTTCTAATTCACCACTTGTGAACTGCAAGGACTTTAGTGGCTCTATATATAACATTTTTAAATATTTTTAGGAACATAAGAAATAAAATGATGCTTACTGGTTATTCTTAGCATCTCAGGACAACCTAGTGAAGAAAAGCCATGAGCTTCAGACATGCTTAAACAATCTAAAGTTTTCTCAGTGTGTCCTGAAGGAAAATATTCTCATCTTTTGCTATAAGGTTGAAGTTGTAGGAACCCTGACACAAGTCCTCATGGTTTGATTGGCTGAATTGTAAGTTTAATACTCAGCCTTGAAAGGTACATGAAGTGAAAATGAATGGACTGATCAGAAAAGAATGGCATCCCACACACTGGGGTGGAGATGTGTTGGGAGGAACATGGAGGACCTGAAGAGGTCAGGACCACTGAGCACCTAAGTCCTCATGAGATCATTTTGCAAGAGGTAGGGATCTCCCTATCCTGAGCTTGAGAAGCATCCCTATCTTTTCCCAGATGGAGTTGGCCTCTGAATTTAATGTGGCAGCTCATGGAATTAAAGAAGGCATTAGCAGTTTCTTTGGCTGGTTGGCTGAAGTATGGATTAAAAAATGGCCTACTGTGAATGGTCTGGGAATTCCTGATATTTGTTGGCTTATTGTTGATGAAAGGATTCAGAGGCTCAGGGAAATGGAAATGCTATAGTGAATTTGCCTGTGAAAATTTAATCCTCCACACTGGGAGGATCCAGGAAGTGTATCCTTCACCAGTATCTTAAGAAATAGATCTTTGAGGGGAGCACCAACATCCTTGAAGAACCTTGCCATTACTTTTCTCTGAAGGCTACATCTTACAGTGGGGACCAGAGTCACTCAACTAGGAAACTTAAAGGTGATGTGTTTCATTGGATCCCACAGGGACCAGGGGACAAGTGCCAGCTGTGAGCTAACAAAGACCAAGCACACATACTTACCGTCACAGAAAACAGAAACAAAGCAGTGATCAAACTTGTTCAGCATATGTAGATGTGGATATGTACATATGTAATTGGCACCATGATACTGGCCAATTAGTCATAGTGTTTCCAGAAAGTAAAATAGACAGGGAGAATGGTAGTTTTACTACATTTATATAAATAGCAAAATTATAGGGTAACCAAACAAAAATCTATGTGGAATCATAGGAACGGAGAGTCACGGCCCCTCAACCAGTTCTGAAACTTGAGCCAACCTACGGAGCCAGTAAGTATCCCTTGAGGCAAGTGGAGGCCCAGTCCAGTTGAGAAAGGGCATGACCAAAAAGTTACACTCTCAGTTTTTCTTCCATTCTTCTCCAAAGGGATGTAGGGCCTTTTGCCAGGCTAATAGTGCCTTGGAGAAAAACATTTCCATACTCCTGGACATTAGTTCTAAACTAACACTGACTCCAAAAGATCTAGCACATCGTTATGGCCTTCCAGTGAGAGCAGAGGCCTGTGGTGGTCAGGAGACCTTTTAGCCAAAGTCTGACTCACAGTGTAGTAGTAAGTCTCTGAACACATCTGACAGTTATTTCCCTCTTTCCAGCATTCATAATTGGGGTACATATACTTAGTGCTTGGGAGAATCCTCACATTGGTTCACTAACTTGGAATTGTAGTGAGAAAGGCTAAGTGTAAGCCATTAGAATTGCCTTTATATGAGAAAAATAGTAAAATATTTCATTCTCAGAGGGATTGCAGACATTAGTGCCACCATCAAGGATTTGAAAGATGTGGGGGTTCTTGCCATATCCCCATTTAACTCTCATTTTTGTGAGAGTATGCAGAAGGCAGACAGAGCTCAGAACGATGGTGGATTACCCTACTTAGGCAAGTGCTCCTTCCAATTAAATCTTCTGTACCAGATGTGATTTCTTTGCTTAAGTACATTAACACATATCTTGGTACCTGGTGTGCAGCTATTGATTTGGAAAATGCCTTTTTCTCCATCTACTTATGCATAAGGCCCAGCTGAAGCAATTTGCTTTTAGCTAGCAAAGTCAGCAATACACCTTTACTTTTCCACCTCAGCGGTATGTATGTTAACTCTCCAGCCTGTTTCACAACTTAATTCTCAGGAAACATGATTGTCTCTCTCTTCCACAAGGAATCACTCTAATTCATTACACTGATGACATTATGCTTATTAGACCAAATGAGCAAGATACAATAACTACTCTTAACTTGGTAAAACATTTACAGGTCAGAGAATGGGACATAGATCTAACCAAAACTTAAGATCCCTCTCAATGAGTTTCTCAGAGTCCAGTTGTATGTGCCACGCAGAGATAACTCCTTTAAGGTGAAGAATGTGACTTGTTACCTCAATCTCCTTCTGCAACCAAAAAGGATTCCATCTGGGCCCAGGATTTTGGAGGCTACACTTCCTCACCTGAGTGTGGTATTCCAGCCCACTTACCAAGGGACTTGAAATGTTGCTCATTTTTAGTAGGGCCAATAACAAGAGAAGGCTCTACAGCAGGTCAAGGCTGCTATGCAGGCTGCTCTGCCACTGGAGCCATACAATGCAGCAGATTCAAAGATACCTGAGGTGTTGGGGCAAATAGAAAGGCTTTTTAGAGCCTTTGGCAGGCTCTCATAAGTGAATCAAAGTGGGAGGATTTCAGAGCCATCACCTGCAGATAACTACTCTATTTGAAACGAACCTCCTGGGCTGCTATTGGAGCTTAATGAAAGCTGAATGTTTGAAGTTGGGGCACCAAGTTACCATATAACCCGAACTGCCTATCGTGAACTGGGTGCTGCTCTCTGATCTACAAAATCATAAAGTTGAATGCACAGTGATAATCCATCATTAAGGTATATACATGACTGGACTGGAGTAAGTCCAGAAGGCTCAAATAAGTGACATGAAGAAGTTTCCTACATGCCCATGGTTCCTATTCTTGTTATACTGCTTTCTATCCCATTTCATGGACTTATGGCCTCATAAGCTGTACCATATAATCACTTNACAGAGAAGATGATTAGGGTCTGGTTTTCTTACTACATAAAGTAGTAAGAAAAACCCAAAGTGGACAGTTGAAACACTATAGCCCCTTTCCAGGGTGTCCCAGAAGGACATTGGTGAAGGGAAGTTTTCATAGCGTGCAGCACACCTATTTATACATTTTGCTTGGAAGAAAAAAATGGCCAAATATGAGAATATATACTGATTCCCAGGCTATAGTTAATGGTCTAGTCAGGTGGTCAGGGACTTCACAAGATAGGAAAATTGGTGACGAAAACATTTGGAGAAAAATTGTGAGAATAGACCTCTTCATATGGGTGAAGGGTGTAAATATTTATATCCCATGTAAATGCTGATCAAAAGGTGACATCCGCAGAAAAGGACCTCACTAATCAAGTAGGTAGCATGACCCGTTTTGTGCACAGCAGTTAACTCTTTCCTAAGCCACCCCACCTTTGCCAAATGGACATAAGAAAAATACTTAAATGGACTCAAGGACAAAAACGGCTATCATGGCAGGGATAGAGACTATGAATGGACTCAGAAACATGGATTTTCAGTCAGCAAGGCTGATCTGGCTACAGTGGCTGCCGAATGGCCAGTCTGCCAGCAGCAGAGACCAACAGAGGTCTGATCTTCAGTTGGATTCTTTGGCTGTCCGGCATAAAAAATGGCTATTTTGCATTCTCATAGTCCTGCTTCTGCAGGAGGACATTGTAAGCACGCCAGGCAAAACCTTTATATATACATGTATATTGCATTATATTAATATATTATTATATTATATTATATATATATTATGTTGTATTATCTGTTCTTCTAATGAACACCAACTGATACAAAGACGAATTAAATTTTATTTATGATACTAGAATTGGGTGATTCCTATTTCTATAAAGTTGAGTATTCTTATGGATATTAAAGAGTAGTTCAAGTTTTTATAAGGTGGCAACAAGAAACAAAATGATTTTACAAATAGATTTCTTAGCACAAGATTATTATTGGTTACTTTACCTGTAGTGATTAAAGCAAAGCAATTTCCTGACTGTGCTGGTTCAGGTAGACTTGATTTTCTTCTGGCTGGTTGCTATGAATTCTCCTATTTCTACCAGGAAAATGGTCAGTTGTCTGACTAGGAAAATCTCCAGCTCAGGGC
The DNA here is from genome assembly GCA_002564305.1 of Octomys mimax. Classification (NCBI taxonomy): domain Eukaryota; kingdom Metazoa; phylum Chordata; class Mammalia; order Rodentia; family Octodontidae; genus Octomys; species Octomys mimax. Next base: position 2,643 of record NDGM011181568.1, on the reverse strand, counting down.
ACTTCCCTCTGGGAATCGAGTGCCAGCTCTGCTTGCCTTCCTTCCCGTGTCCTGTGTCACTGCGCCAGTGCCCTGGTTCTGCTCAGCGGTGCTTTATCCCATTGCAGTTCTGTTTTAGCTACAAATCAGGTCAGGCTGCATCCTCTCTGCTGGAGGAGCACACGCTCACTATGGAATGGGACTTGCAGTGCTTCCCAGTTTGGGACAAGGACACCTTTGTTGTCTTATTTGGAGCCTGACTTAATGACTCACTTTGGCCAGTGGGGTACTGGTGAGCACACCCAGAGTGAGGCCTGCTGCACGGTTGAACTGTCTCTTTTCTCATAACCTTGGGAGGTGTTTGTCTCAGGTATACTCTGGTCCAGAGGTGGCTCCGAACCCTAGTCAAACCTCCAACAGAGCCACCTCATAGACCTGTACGTGAGAAAAAGATGTTGAAATAGGGCCTAAAAGTTGTTAAACAGAAAAACCTAACACAAACTTCAAGCTGGAGTACTCAGAACTTTGTAATTTCAAATGGTCAGTTGTCTGAAAAGTTTTGTAAATCTCTTTAACAAATGAAGGTTTTGTAGTTATTTTAATTGACAATAGGCTGTGTACCTAAAAAGCGTATATAGCTTTTAATAAAATATATATTTGAATATTTTCTTAAAAGTTTGTAAGCCGTATTTCTTTTCTGTTGTCTGTTCTATGATTTTCAAAAAGGTCAAAACATAATTCTAGTGTAAATAAAGAGTGAGCACAGGTCAACAGTTAGCCAATTCATTGATGAAGAAGCAAGGGAGGACAACTAGCTCCTAACGCACATGAAGAACAGCTGTCTCTAGTGATTACAAAAAGCTTGTTAAAACAGGACTGCTAGGCTATATACAAAACTGGTTAATCTTCTAGCGATAAATAATTACTATGAGGTTCTCTTCTATTGAAATACATAAAAGCCAAATGAGAAGAGGAAAGGTTGTTGCTTGGAGCTCATCAGGGAGTCAGGCACGGCCTCTGCCTCTTGGAACAGGCTCAACAGGTGGAGGCGTAGAAAGATGTTTTTATGCAGAAAGCACCTTGCAGTTGCCCTCTCTGGGGGCTGTGCAGGCTTGAGGCAAGGTAGTCTTTGTTAGGGCATGTATTTGGCTTTCTTGTTTTAGTTCTAAATTGGGAGCGGGGGCGAGAATTAGGAAAGTGGTCAGTTTTTGCTGTAGTTTTGACCACTTGGGGCCAATTGTCACAGAGCGTATTGTTTGGCTTCCTGGGTTGTGATCTGCGATTCTGGTCTGACTCCCTAGAGGTGAGTCTGGCAGTAAGTCAGAGGTAGGCTGGCTTGCAAGGCTCATTACTGCAGATGATGGGTTGGTTTTCCAGCCTAATTCCTATGGTTGTGGGTCAGAATTTTGTTTTTAGGGTGTGGCCTGCCAGATACTGGTTTGTACATTTAATCTCCTGGTACAGAACTTTATAAATTAACATAAAACTTTACAGTGTTTGAACTCTGCACAAATAAGTGGTAGAGCAAACACAGGTAGGCACTCCTGGAAAGTGAAATAGTCTTTTGTGGAGACCTATTCTAAAATCCTAGCAGTGACAAAACGCCACATTTTCCTTGTATTTTCAAGTATTGGATAGATTTCTAACACTGTATTAAGAAAGTATGAAAATAGGAAATTGTGAGTAATTCATGTAATTCTGGAAAAAAAAAAAGAAACTACTCATACAGGACAGAAGTGCTGCACATTTTTAGCCTAAATTTAATCCCAGAGGAAAAGATGAAGTCAAGAAGACTTATGTTGGCCACAGATTGAAAAGCATTCTCCAATATATCAAGTGTAAAGCTGGAATTTTTAAATCTTTGGCTGATTTCCTCATTTAGTCTATTTACCGATTGTTCTCAATTCAAGAGCCAGAGACAGATGTGCACTGTGCTGCTCACATCGCAGCACTAATTACTTCCTACAAGATATCATTCAATAAACAGATAAGTAAGAACTACATCACCGACTCTCTTGATAAACGACACAAGAGAAGCCAGCCAGACAAACCGCCTTTGACTTGAAATGCCTTATTTCTTTCTACATGAGTAGCCCTTCGACAACTGATCTTGGTTTTTTTTTTATTTTTTTCTGATCTTAGTTTTGTATCATCTGGATCGATTTTTAAAAAAATTCTCAAATTCCTCTTTGGAATGTACCTGCTACTTACTAGTTCAGATGTGTTTGATAATTAGGCAAAATATTTTCAAAAAAAATAAAATAGGAGCATTCCACCCCCATATTTTGGATGTCTTTGGCATTATATGATTTTGGTTTTAAATCTACATACAGCTGTTATTTTTGGAAGGCATCTAATTATGTGCCAGTATTTCTTAAGGAAGTAGACCAATATTTTGACAAGAAAAAGTATTTAAAGTATAACATTGACTTAATATAATTTAATTAATTGGTTTTGACTATGATAATAGAAAAAATTTGTATTTGTATTTCAAATTTCATTTTAACTCAGCATTTTACAATACCATTATTATGCACCTTCCAGTTTTTGTAGTGTAATTTATGGTCCAATGTTCAACCAACAGGTTGTCCACTAGGTGTCAGTGCATCCCCATGCTAAAGGAACAGGTAGGGCATCCATCTGGTGACAAAAAAGAAAAAAAAA
>NDGM011181567.1:0-14742 GCA_002564305.1 Octomys mimax | reverse complement strand
TCTCTCTCTCTCTCTCTCTCTCTCTCTCTCTCTCCTTAGCAATAAGAAGAAATAAAATTCAGTCGGAGTTCCAAATCTGGAATCCTTTCTGAGAAATGCTGAAAACAAGTTCATGAAGTTCCAATTCCTAGAGAGATTAGCCTGCCTCCCTGGCTTGAGGCTCTGTTTCCCTAATGCTGCCTATCTGCACTGATAACATGTGCTGTTCTTGGGTGGGCTGCAGGGTACATTTTTATTTGCTTTGCTAGCTTTTATTTTTTCTTTTTCACATACTTGTTTCCCTTCTTGCCTCCAAATCTGGAACAGGGAATGGTCCTCTATTTCCTGTCTTCAACATAGAACTATTCTTAGGTGCCACAGCAGGACCCATAAGAAGCATAGTACCTATCCCTGTGCCCTCCACCTCTGTCCTCCCTCCCTGGACTTTCTGAAGAAAGAAACAGGCAGCCTTTTCTCTTCCACTTTTGCCAAGCAGTCAGCATAACTCTCTGCACTGTTTTATTATGAAATGTTCAAGCACTCAGCAAAGTTGAAAGAATCTTGTAATGGACATTTACTTCCTACATTCTAGCCTTAGCATGTTACTAGAGTTGCTTTATGACCTGTCTACTCACCTAGCCATCTCCCTGTCTAACATCTTTTTGTTAGTTTTTATAACACACTTTGAAGTGAATTACAGTCCCCCTAAATACTTCAGCATGTGTCTAATGAGTAGAAGTTCAGTATTTGTTGGTTAATTTTTTTCTTCTGATGTAAAATTTACATGTGATGAAATGCACACATTTTCTGTGCATGTTGGCTGAGTCTGGAAATCTATAGCAGCTGGTATCCTAGCCCCTTGCAGCACCCAGAAGCTTATCCCCGCTCCAAGACATCCCCTTCCTAGTCAATTCCTTTCCCAGATTCAATTCCAGAAGTCTCTCTACTCCAATGTTTTCCACAACAGATTGATTTTTTTCCTCTTCTGGAAGGCTCTGTTGATGAAGCGATACTGCTTACACTCTTATCTGTAGCTTCTTCCCCTCAGCATGACACCTGTGAGGTCCACCAGGTTTTCTTTCATTTCTTGACAGATTTCCTCAGATTGATATAATTCATGGAGTTTATCCACTCCTGTTTCCACTGTCCAACTGTTGTTTATATGTGCTGAAGAGAAGTCCAAGTTAAAATAACAAAAATGAAATGAATAACAAAAATTAAACAAACAGAAACACCCAACATACATGCATACCTGCACACACACACACACGTGCATGCCCAAAGCACATGTAGCTGAGATCTTTGAAAATATTATTAACTTTCTTACATATAGTTACTAACAGTTTATATTTAAGAGCACAATGTAAGGAGTAGAAAAATTTGGGGGTAAGGAGACTAGACTTATGCATAATTAACCCATTAATTAATTTCTTAAGATAAAATTGGACATATAACTAGGTGTGGTGGCACATACTTGTAATTCCAGCTACTTGGGAGGCTGAAGTAGGCGTGCAAGATGGAAGCCAACTTGGACAATTTAGTGAGACTCTATCTCAAAAATAACAAGTCCAGGGGAGATGTGTGCCTGAGGGATACTTTCCTAACATGTGTGAGGCTCTTGGTTGAATCTCTAGTTCCCACCTCAACTCCCAAAGAGCATACAGTGGTAGAAAATGAATTGTTTTTTATGTCAGGCTGGTGTAAAACTATAATTCAGATAGATAAAGATAATGTGCTGTACATCTGAAAAGTCAGTAAGAAAGAATTTTGGAAGATTTTACTGTAGGCCAATGATAAATGGGTTAGCAGATACATCTAAATTCATTTAAACATTATGCAATGCATACAAGCATTAAAACATTGTATAGTGAACCATTAAAATGTGCAATTTTATGTTTTTATGTATCACTTAAAATATATTTTTAAAAAATAGTTCAGAACAATTGGAAAATACAGATTTCTAATGATGAGATTCCAGATGGAATACAGAAGTAGAATGATAAAAAATAGCTCCTCATTCTCACCAAGAAAAGTCATCGCAGATTTCTTACTTGGTAGATTCATTGCTGGTGTACAGGAATGCTATTTATGTTTTTTTGTGTTGATTTTGTATCCTGATACACTGCTGCATTTCCTTATTAATTCTAGGAGTCTTTTGGTAGAATTTTGGGGGTTTTCTGTGTAGAGGATTGTGTCATCTGCAAATAATGGTGATTTAACTTGTTCCTTTCTTACATATACCTTTTATTTTTTCTCTTGCCTGATTTCTCTGGCTAATATTTTGAGAACTAGATTGAACAGTAGTGGTGGATGTGGGAATCTCTGTCCCATTCCTGATTTTAGAGGGAAAGCTTTCAGCTTTATTCTGTTTAATATGATGGAAATAGATTAATCATAAGACGCTGTCATCAGTTTGAGGTAAGGTCCTTCTAAACTTATTTTCAGAGATTTTTTTAGTCCTGGGTAAATGTTGTATTTTTGTCAGAGTCATTTTCTGAATTGATTGAGATGATCATGAATTTAATGATGATTTTTATTCTTCTGTTTTTGGGGTGTATTACATTTATTGATTTGCATATGCTGAACCATCCTTGTATTCCTGGGATGAAACCTACTTTGTCATGATGTGTGATCTATTGGATGACATGTTCATTTTGTTTGCAGTATCTTGATGTTACCCTGTATTTTTTTCTGTTTTTGAGTCACTTTCTGGTTTTGGAATCAGGGAAACTCTAGCTTCCAAGAATGAATTTGGCAATGTTCCTTCCCTTTTAAAGTCACATGAATGATTGGGGCATATTGATGCTAGATCTTCCTTGAAGTTCTGGTAAAATTCGTGGTGAATCCAATGGATCCTTGGTATTTCTTAGTAGGTAAGGTTTTTATCCCCACCTCAATTTCATTACCTATTATTTATCTATTCAGCATTTTTATGTTTTCTTGTTTCCATTTTAGTAATTCTTATGTGTCTAGGAATTTGTTCCACTCATGTACCTTCAAAAAATTAAATACTTAGGAATTAATTTAAGCAAGGAAGCACAACACCTCTACAATGAAAAGCATCATACTCTAAGGAAAATTTACCATGGAACACATTAGAAAATGGAAAGACATCACTTGTTCCTGAATAGGCAGAATGAATTTTACCAAAAGGGTATAATTACAAAAAATTATGTACAGATTTAACACAATTTCAATCAAAATACCAACAGCATTCTTCACAGAACTAAAAAAAAAAGTTCTAGAGCCAGAGGTAGAATCATAAGAGACTCAAAAAAGGCAAAACACTCATAAGCAAAAAGAACAAAGCAGGAAGCACTATGAACTTACACTTCAAGGTTACTACAAAGCCAGAGGAATAAAAAGCCAGCATGATATTGGCAGAATAATAGAGGTGTTAGCCAATAGAACAGAGTTGAAATTACAAAAACAGTGACAAACACCTTTGATCAGCTTTTTTTTTTTTTTTTTTTGAACATTTTTTCCTGTATTTTAGGGAAGGGTCTACAGGGTGTTCAGGGTCTTACTACTAGAGCGGACACATAGTGACTTTCCTGTTTATAGCCTCCCAAGTGCTGGACTTACAGGCACATGCCACCATGTCCAGTCTCAATCACCAGCATGCCCTGGGGGTGTGGCTGGAATGGCAGGCCTGGGGATAGAACCCCTAGTTCCTGCACCTGCTTGCAGGCATGTTAATCTGCTAAGCTATTTGGCTGGCCCTGATCAGCTTATTTTTGATAAAATTGCCAAAAACGTATTCAGGAAAAAAAAGTCTCTTTGATTTAACAAATAGAGATGGGATAATTGGCTACCTATGATGAAGAAAAATGATTCGAGATCCATATCTCTCACCCTATCCTAAAATCAAATCAAAATGGACCAAAACAATCTAGGTAGAAAAACAGAAACATTAAATTTGCTGGAAGATAAAAATAGGAAAATCCATGAAAACATAGGCATAGGTAAGGAGTTTCTGAACAGGACCTCAGTTGCACAAGAAACAACATCAAGAATCAAGAAAAGGGATGGTCTTGGTCATTTTTCTCTTTTTGCTGAGACAAAATACCTGATGACCAGAATTAAGGAAGAAAAGGTTTATTTAGCTCAGGGTTTGTGGAGGTTTCAGTCCATACTCAGTGGGCTCCAAGGCAGGGTGGCACATGACAGAGGGCAATATCTCAAGGTGGTAGAAAATAGCAAAATAAACTAGAGCAAAAAGGGAGGGAAAACAAAAAGTAAACCTCTTTCCCTCCCTTATATTGTAAACTACCTGTCCCAGGGTGGGTGGAGCACACACATCCATAATCTCAGCACTGGACCATGAATCAATCAAAAACTCTAGACAACCACCCCATGACTGCATGAAGCTTTGAAGGGAGCATCTAGACACAACCTATAACAGAGACTATATCAAATAAAAAAGCTTATGCACAACAGAGGAAATAACCATTGCAGTAAAGAGACAACCTACAGAATTGGAAGAGAATTTCCAGCTACTTATTTGGATAGAATATTAACATCTAGAACACATAAAGAACTCAAGCAAAATTAGACCACCCTCCAAATAGAAGATTGACTGAATGGGCCACTGAAATGAGTAGACACTTCTCTGAAGAAGTGTAGGTGACCCATAAATATAAGAACATATGTTCAACATCTTTTGCCTCAAGGCAAATAAAACCAACATTGAAATTCCATCTTACTCTAGAAATAATGACTATCATCAAGGACTCAAAAGCAATAAATGCTAGTGAAGTTTTGAGGAAAAAGGAGCCTTCTGCATTGTTAATAAGGATGTAAACTAGTACAACTACTATGGAAATCAACATGAAGATTCCTACAAAAACTAAAACCAAAAATTCCATCTGATTCAGTTATTATATCTCTTCAGGGTATCTTCCCAAAATAATTAAAAATATCATATTACAGTGATGATGTTGGGAACAGCTGAAGCTGGAAATCAACACACATGCAGGTCTAAGACAAAGCCTGTCTGAGAACCCAGGGAGCTCTCTGAGCCATGTAAATAAGCTGTTCCATTTAGTTGCTAAGCAGAAGGGTTGAAATTGACATCAGCCCCTTGAATGTATAAATAAACACTCTACAATTCTTAGGTAGTTCCTCTTCTCCCATCAGGAAAGAGACTACCCCACCTGACCTTAGCTTTTGTTTCATTTTTATTTTCTAAATCCCTTCACCATTTTTCCCCAGGACCATTGAGAATCCTGCCATTTCATAGCAATTTGGTATCTGAACAAGGACCCCTGATAACAACTGGTAAGTGTGGACATACTTCTTAAATTTTGCATGCTGCAGGCTGGAGAAGTATGTTGGTAGGTCAATATTCAGTGTAGGGGTGTTGTATTTGCAATTATTAGGTGTAAAAATTAGAGTGTGGAGATCTACAAACCTTAACAAAAATAGGACTCAAAGAAGCAAAAAGAAAATAAGTGTATTTATTTACTAGTAGTTAAATATGGGGCACACAGAGTCTCATGAATCACGGAGGTATATGTATATAGAAGTGTTTTTTGCGTGCTTGATTCCTGAATTTACTTTGCTTTTTTTTGGATTTTGGTTAGAAGGGGTTTTGCAACCACAGAGGATTTGGCTTAGGACACTACTTTCAAATCAAATCCCAAACAGGAAAATGAGAGTGAAAAAAGGTACCACTGATAGAGCTTCAACACGCTAGCCTTGCTCAATTAAATAAGGAAGGAGTTGGGGGGAGGGCAAAAGGGACCTTTTCTCCCAGAGAAGTGTTTCCACATGAATTTCATTTCATGACACTTGATGATTTTTTTAACTGAGTCACAGGTGGCAATCCTGGCCTTTCCAACTCAGAGAAATTTTGTTGCATCACAGATTGGAATTTCCTCCTCCCAGGGAGTACAGCCATTTTTTCTCTCTCCCTTGCAATTGGTACTAAAACAATCCAGACAAAGCAGGGAATCCATGGAGGATTTTCAACATATCTAGCCTATTAATGAAGTTTAAGTTCTCAATAATCCAGGACAAGTCATATATCTTCAGGAAGCTGTACTTTTCAAAACCTTAAAAGAGTTAAAACAGGATGTTGCTACTTATGGCCCTACAGCTCTCTTTAACTTGAATTTAGTAGAAATCCTAGGACAACAGAGTATGGCCCCAAATGATTGGAAAGGAATAGCTAAAGTATGTTTAAGTACAGGTGATTTGTTGTGGAAAGGAAATTTCTTTGAATATAGCACAAACAGGTGAGCTTATAATGTTGTTCACAACATAAACGATATGCTAATTGGGGAAGGTGCCTTTGCTACCACAAACATCAACTTGCCTTTGAATTGCAAGCATATGAGCAAACTAAGACAGTTGCCACTGTGGCCTACAGGGATTTTCCTTCCAAGAGTGAGGCATCCCTTAATTTAGCTTCCATTTATCAGGGCCCTGATGAACCTTTTCAAGATTTTGCACTTACTGCAAGCTAGTGGGAGGATTATAAGTGACACAGAGCTAGCAAATCAATAATTCAACAACTGGCCTTTGAAAATGCAAATAAATGATGAAAAGAGGCTTTATGAGTTCACAAAAAAAGGGCTTCACTGTCTGAGATGATTCAGATTTATGCAGATATTGGTCCCTCATATGTACAGGAGGCGGCCTTGGCAGCAGCTACTTCTCATGCTACTCATCGACAGTCACTAAGAAAGGGGAAAAACAGGTTTGCTTGTTTTCATTGTGGGGTTGAGGGACATTTTGCCCAAACTTGCTTGGCAACACCTTTAGGGGCAGTAGAGCCATCAGCTCTTCCTCTGATAAAACCTGGTGTCTGTACAAAGTGTTGACCAAGGTCTCACTGAGTAACCAAGCATAGATCTAAAACTGTTGTGGAAGGCTAATTCTAGGAAACTTCCATTGGGGCCTGCCTCAGACACATAAAACAACAGAGGCACAGGCCAGGTTTAGGAGGACCCCTAGCTCAGGTCCTAGGCAGACACAGCTGGGATTTTCCAGCTGCACACATGGCTGCAGGCCTAGTCCAGCCTTGGCTGTTTGCACATGCTGCCAACTACAGGCTTGGGTGCCTGGGGCCCAATAGATGGGACATTAGATGGGACAATAGATGGGACTGTGGTGCTCCCTGGCTCTTGCCACCACTACATGCATTTCTGGCACTGAAAGTTAATTTGGCACTAATAGTGTCAGAGCTTGTAATCTGGGCAGAAACAGGATACCCAACAGCTTGAATGGGACCAACAGCTAGCTCATGCAGTGCCTGGGGTCAACCCGCCAATACAATGGCTGTGTGCATTTCTGTTCCCTTCCCACCTGCCCTGCAAACTGGCTTCCAGGAAAACTTCTTGGGCACCTCTGCTGTGGGGTCTGTCTGCCAGCTGGCCATGCCTATTACATTAGCAATGCATGCTCTGCTGTAAGAGTGACAGTGGCCTAGATGAAGAGAGGGAACAGCCATAACTGCGGCTACAGAGAAAGCCACCACCATAACCTCCCTCAAGACAAGCAGCAAGTGTGACCTAAGATGGAGGTTGACACCCTTCAGGGGTCCCTGACATGGGCAATTCATGCCCTGCTGTAAGAGTGACTGCTCCTTGAAGAGAAAGAGGTACGGGTAATGGAGCCTACTCTGTTTCACAGCGTGATAGAAGCACACCCATGTTTATAGCAAAATAATTGACAATAGCCAATTATGGACATGGCCTATATGCCTGTGGACAAATGAAAGGATAAAAAAAAAATGTAGTATAGATATGCACAATAGAGTGCTACTTTGCCAGAAAGGATAAATGAGTCATATGTAGGAAGATGGATGGATTTTAATGCCATAATCCTAAATGATATAACTCAGATACAGAAGGTTAACTATCACATGATTTCTCTTACATGAGAAACCCAAACTATGAATTCAAAGAAGAAAATAAAAAGAGACTGGCAAGATATCTCAGTGGACTAAGGCACTGCTTATGCAAGTGTAAGGACAGGAGTTCTATCCCTGGCACCACACGGCGGCACTGACCCACCCTCCGGCGCACTGAGCCTACCACCAAGATGGTGTGGTGGTGCACGCCTATAATCCCAGCACTGGGGAGGCTGAAAATAGGATGATCATTACGAGACCAAGCTGCCTAGTGAGACCCTGTACCACATACATAAAAATAAAATAAAATGAAATAAAAAATAAAAGGGATGTAGTAGGAAACAAGGAGATAGACTTCATGGAGACCATAAAGGCTCTAGAGAAGAGGGAAAAGATAGGGAGGAGGAAAGGAAGTAAAAATGATCAGGATACGACATATGCATATCCCAATTTCTCAAGGTGAATGCAATTAATATACCTGACAGTCAAATTAATAAAAACATTAAAATATGAAAAGCAAAATACTAAAGAAGTATCCAACTAATGAAAAAGGAAAGACAGCCATTGTACTGTACAGCTCAGCACTATTCCTCCTTGTGCTTAACAACACTTTTCTGAGAGAAAGGCAGTATAAAGCCTTGGAAAGAGAAGGGATTGGAATCTTAGATCTACAGCCTGGTACATCATTTGCCATCGCTGGACCCAAGTATCATCTGCGAAATCAAGAGGTTAGAACAGAGAATCTTGAGGATTCCTTCGTTCCCACACACATTGTGTTTTAGGTTTTTTTGTCAAGTTCTATGCCTCTAAGGAAGAAAAACTCTACAACAGTTGTTTACTGAAAGAACAAGGAGAGGAAATTATTATAAGCCAAAGAGACAATTCATGGCTGGCCAAAAGCAGCACTCTTGGCACAGCAGGGCCACCCAGCAATGAATAGGGACCTAAAGTCAGGACTTCGGGTGCCAGCAAGGCCACAAACTTCTCCCTGGCATCCCCCACATCTCCGTGTGTATGCTCATGGGGGAGGGGCGGGTCAGCCCCTCCTTGCTCCCACTCTGCAGCCTGTCTCCTTGTCTTCCTCCTCTGCCCACTCATGCTGTCACCATCAACACCCTTCTCTAGTGCAAGCTTTCAGCTTCAGGCCCTATTGCTAATACTGATTGTTCAATAAATGCAAAATGGAACCAGCCATCAAATTACTCCATTTTATGCCCTTATAAATGCTAGCTGTCCTTGAGAATTGTTCCTTATTTGTAAGTCTGGGATGTGGAACCCTTTCAGGAACTAGGGTAAGCTTGGGGAATTTGGTGAGCTTGTTCCTGGCAAGTGCAGCCAGAAATCAGCTGTGGGCTCATCTTTCCCATGCACCACATCCAAACAGGGTAGGGAAGTCAGTCTCCTTCTTAGTGGCCTGCAGCCCTGACCTCCTGTCCATGTCAGGGACCCCTGAAGGGTGTCAGCCTCCACCTAGGGTCACACTTGATGTTTGGATTGGGGCAGGGTGGGACAGTCACCTGCACTGTCACTCACTGAATGTGCTGTAGCACTGCCAGCTGGAGTGGGGCCAGCTGCTGCTTTGCCTTCTGGGACCTGGGGTCCCTCTGTGTGGTTTGAAGGTGTTTCTGTGTATAATCACCCCATCACTAGCAGGATTTCACAGCAGAATTGAGATTTACACTGCACTTTGTCTATCAGCTCCTTGGCTGGACCTATTTGCATTATTTTAAAGCCAACTGATGGAGGGGAAGATGGTCCTAGCCAGCTCTATAGACATCAGTATGTGGAAATACAGCCAGATTTAGCCAAAATGGAGATAATTGTTCTTCTTCTGAGAAGAGTTGTCCAAGTGGTCCTCCACAAGTCCTCAGGCACTTGACAGAACATTCAGCTCTCCTTACTCATGGATTCCTTATCTCAGATTCCATCAATCCCAGATGGATAACATTTGCAAAAGAAAATGCATCTGTACTAAACATGTACATATTCTTTTCTTATCATTCCCTAACCATATGGCACAAGAACCTTTACATAACATTTATGCTGTATTTGACATTATCAGTAATCCAGAAATGATACAAGGTGTACAGGAGAACATATATAGGTTATCTGAAAATACAGCATACACCATTTTATATGAAAGACTTGTGTGTTTGTGGATCCCCAAGTCCCGAGTCCTAGAACCAGTCTTCTGAAGATATGGAGGGGGGACTCTGTCGCACTGTTTTGCAGTTCCACACCAAACTCTCAGCTTTGTGCTCACTGTTCCCTACTTGTCCCTTATTCTATCCAGGTAGCAGAAATACCCCCACCCCCTCCAGTGTACTTCAGTTGCCCAGGTGATAGTTACTGTTGCAGTTCCAGTTGCTTCTGTCTCTTAGAAATGGCTGGTCATTAGGATGCATAGCTGGTCACTGTGATGCATATTATAAGAACCAATCAAAGACAGCCAAGTACTCTACCTCTGGACTCCCCCCCACCCCCCCGCAATCCCATGGAAACCTTCCTTCCCTGGTCCTTTGAGACCTGACATTTTGAGGGACAGTTGATTCCCCATTGGTGCCCATTAAGCGTAGAATAAATCTGCCTTCAAATCCTGTATATTGTTTTGGTGTTTCTGCTTGCCCTAGCATATTCAGATTACATTCTGGCTTTGCTGGATGTGATGGTTTCTATCTACTTGCCTCGCCACAGTTCCATGTGTTCACAGGTGGGGCTTTGGGGAGGTGAGTGGATCACGGGTGTGCAAACTAGGTTAGTCCACTGATGGGTTTACAGCTGCGTGTGGTGTGGAGAGGGGAAGCCTGGCAGGAAGAGGGATCTTCCATGGGTGTGGCCTGGGAGATATATATATATATATATATATATATATATATATATATATATATCTTCCTGCTTCTTCCTGCCATGTCAGGAGCTCTTTCTCCTCTGCATGCAGCCCTGCCTTGGAGCCAGCTGACTACAGGCTGAAAGCTTTATTTATGTGAGCCAAAATAAATCTTTCCTCCTTAGGGTTGTGGGCGTTGGGTATATGTCACAGCAGTGAAAGAACAGCTAAATCACTAGATGATACTTTTCTTGGTGCTCTTCCTTCCATTGAAATGACTTTGCACAATGATACCTGTAGAGATTCTTGTGAATTATTTGCCAATTTGACCTAAAATATAGGTGATGGCAAAGACAACGTAAAATTCATAACTATGCTTCCGCAAAACAATATCAAAGAAAAACTGGTCAATGCGTGATAGCAGTTTTTTAGACTGTACAATTACTTATTACAAAAGAGACAAAATGCCACGAAACCCTATGGCTCTTATAAAAAAGAAGTTTGACACAGTCTTGAAAAAACTGATAATTCTAACATTTGGCATTGCCATTAAAGAAGTAAGAAGTATTAACTTGAAACAAACTTTTAGAAACTGTCCAAAATAAAGATAACCATTTCAAAAGCAAAGCTTAATTAGTTTTTGGGTGTGTACATCTGTGTATGTGTGGTACCTGAGATTGAGCACAGGGTTTTCACACTAAGCTACACATATTCTCAGCCCTTTTTACGTCTTTAAATTTTGAGATAAGGTCTCACTAAATTGCCAAATTACACAGACTGGGCTCAAACTTTTGATCTTTCTGCCTCAGCTTCCCAGAATGCTGGGATGTTTCTATAAAGTGATAATTCAAAAGTGTTTATCATACCATGATAAAGAATATGTTGAAAACATTGGAAAATAGTTTCATGGAGTTAAATTGGGCATTTAGTTACTAAAAGCAGTATGTTATTTTCTGGAATATTTGATATTTGTACATTTGATGACATGTGTAGTTGTTTCTTATATAATTCTAATAAATCTTTGCTTTCATACTGAATTTCTCATTTAATGTATATCTTGAAAAGGGTCCCTGAGTTGTCTAAATGTAAGACCCTGGACCTGGATGGGCCCTGCACATCTAGCTCATGTAGACAAGGAGGGGGCTGTAGGAGAATGAAGTCACTTGAGAAGGTGAGAAAGCATCCCTCAAGTAGGGAGGGCAGCTCAGAGTCCGAGGTCTGATGAAGAAAGACCGGGATGAATGTTGGGATGAGGACAAGGGAGCGGGCCCTCGGGTCTGTCTTCTAATCATGGGGAAGATGAAAAATCACTAATAAAGTAATTATCCAGATCATGAAAGTTAAAGCAATGGATGAAAGTATATTCATCAACCATTTTACTTAAAGTCAACACAGACTCCCTTCCCCTGCAGAACATGGGTGTGTGTCCGGGCCTTCCTGCCCAGTCTGGCTTTACCACATGTGCTTTCACTTTGGCTTTCTGATCCAAACCATATCCAGGAATCCTCTCCTATAATGTGGCTTCTAAGACTTACAGGAAGTCCACTGAGTGCAGCATCCTTCCAGAGTGTTCCATTATTTTTCTTTCTCTCTCTCTCTCTCTCTTTTTTTAACAGTTTTCTTGCCAATGTATAATTCAGAAAGTAACAAGACTTTTGAGGCACTTTCGATATTTCCAGATATTCAACTACATTTTTTTTTTACAGAAATTGCTCTTCTCTATACTCACATTTCATCAGTTTATAAATTATTAACTAACTTGTCCAATTGTCATCATAAGTGCAGCTGGCAGCAGCAGATCCAGGAGCAAACACATCTGACACTTAATGCCACCAAGCTCAGCTGCTAAGAGCAGAAGGGGACAGATCTTCCCAGGGGCTGCTGACTGCTCAGGTGGTCTCTGAGCATGTTTTCCTGTCAGAGAGAGAACATCCTTTACTCTGTGAGTAGCAAGAAAAGTGTGGTCAAGATTTACTGTAATGGTAAGCCAAGCAAGGGCAAGCAGTGCAGAGGGAGTACAGAAAGTAGCATTGTTGAACCTTGGTCAGTGTGTAGTGTGTGTGTGTGTGTGTGTGTGTGTGTGTGAGAGAGAGAGAGAGAGAGAGAGAGAGAATTTTTTTTTACAAACCAAGCAATAAGTGAGTTTAGCTGCAGAATTATTTCCATAGATCAAGCTTTCAGGTTCTGGTATGGTAAGAATGGAAGAAGCATCCTCCCCAGTTCTGGTTGATCTGGCCCACGGCAGGTGCAGATGCATCTCCCTGGGGGCTGCCTGTCCTTAGACCTGCTACACCCAACCTTCTGGATTTTTCTCCTGAGTAGGCTTTCTTTGAAATGGAGCCCATGATCCTACATGGCAGTTTCTGGAGTAACTCTAGGCGGCATGCCTGATTACCTCCTTTCCTGGTTGACGCTAGGCACAGAGGTGGTCCTGAACTTCTTGGATTTTGGTTTGAACATGAGTGCCCTTATAAGTGCCACTGGACCACGTCTCCATCCCACATGCAAGAGAATGGGGCAAGAGACCTGAGCTTAAATAGGGGGCCACTCTATGCCAGAAGCTACTCTTTCTTCCACACTTTCCCAGCCTTGAGGTGCAATGGAGCACTAGCCTACTCCAGCTGAACCTGGGCTTGTCTCTGACCTCCCACTCATACAAGGAAAGGCTTCCCAAAGACTTTCACCTGATGGGGTTGGCTCATATTCCAGGGCATGCTGCGTTGCAGAGAGCCATGTTTTCTGGCATCCCCTCTTCCTCACCTCTCATAGCCAACACTCACATAATCCTTTTAGTTTTACCTTCTCACGTGATTTTTTCTCTCCACCCCCACTACCATCCTTTAATTTTAGCCTTACTTTTCTGGATCATTGCTAAAGACCCTTCAGTCATTCTGTTGTCTTGAAACTATTCTCACCCATACTTTTTCTTTATAGAAATGCTGAGTGTATTAGTCAGATTTTGTCACTGTGACCAAATATATCTGAGAAAAATATCTCAAAAGGGAAATGATTTCCTTGAAGCTTACAGTTTCAGAGACTGCACTTTGTGGGCAGCTGACTCTGACACAGAAACCTCTGGAAAAGCCTGGCAGTGGAGAGCTACTTACAATACGGCCTCCAGAAGGCACAAGACCAGGGAAGAGCCAGAGAAGAAGGGGGCAGGGATCAGGCAACCCTTCAAAGGCATGCCCCTGTCTGGGCCCCCGCTTCCTCTGTCTGAGCTCCACCTCCTAACAGTCCATTCGGCTAAGAACTCACCAATGGTTACTGATGTTCATTTATTGGTGAGGTTGGCACTGTCACGGTCTGTCACCTTTCTAGGCCCTCCTGTGAACACTGCTGCATTGGGGATCAAGCCCTCCCTATACATGAACCTTTAGGGGATAATTTATATTTAAATCATGGCTTTGGCAGTAGTTCTGTCCATGTTGCCTTCCTGTCTAGGAGTCTGAGCAATAAATCCCCAGCCCTCCCACAAGAAAGCCTGAATTCCCCAGGCTGGGGCACAAAGCCTTCTGGGGCCTGGCCTTACTTCTCAGTGTGACATCCTGCATTGGAAGGACATGGCACCTATCCCAAATGTCCTTTCTTCTTTTCTCCATGACTAATATCACTTGAATGTCAAAATTTCTTTCTCCTTCATTTTCCGAGACGTTTCCCTCCCTTTGGCCCAGAAATAGGCCCTTCTCTGGATCTGAACGGTCCCTGTGCACGTGTATGTTATAACATTGATCATAGCTACTACGGTCATTCATTTATCTTTGTCTCTTAATAAATTATGACTTCCTCAAGGGCGCAGCCTGTGCCTTGGACTTCTATATTCAGAGCACATGGTGAAAAATATTCAGATGAGGACATTTATCTAGAAACTCTGGAAATGGGATATCAACCATTTGAGAATATCAACACCTCCTGCAAGTTTATGTCAAAAAGTATAAATTGAAGAATTTGGAAATTTTGTTTCAAGAAAGATAAACTAAAACTTTTGTTTTTATATATAATATATATGCATGAAATATATTTAATATATTATAAAAATTAAATTTAATATGCAAAATATATTTAAATATATTTATAT
>NDGM011181565.1:0-14617 GCA_002564305.1 Octomys mimax | reverse complement strand
GCTCTGCAAAAAAGAAAAAGAAAAGAAAAAAAAACAAACAAAAAAAAAGCAGCAGCAGCAGGGTTCTTCACAGTATTTCTTCAATAGATAACTACAAAAGTAATTTTCACTGACTTTTCTAATCTAAAAAGCTATCTTGAGATGCTTGAAAATAACTTACTCTATAGCTGTGTAGTAAAAAACCATACCTAATCACCATGCTGCATGAAAAACTACAAAAAATGTATGATTTACATATCTTTTGCAACAGGTTACTATACAATAACTACTATAATTTTTTAAGTACATCACGCATCACAATTTTATTTTTGTATTAACAGAAAAAAAGCAGTCGTATATAACATATTTGCCAAAAATGGTTCCTGTTATTATGGTCATATATCTTGTTCCCCTAAGTAAATCATAACCTATTATGAATTTTTTTAAAAAATGTAAGTATGATAGGTAAAGTCATAACCACTGACTTTTAATTATCGAAGTTTTCAGGGAGTTAAACTAATTGAAATGATATTTCATCGGACTGAATTTTTTAATTACTCAGTAAGATGATAAGAGATTGAAAGAATGCCTTTCTAGTAAACAACAGAGATAAGTAAATTAAATCATTAAAACTAGAAGAATAACTTTTATAATACCCTAATAACAAAAAATTAGGGAAGTCAGTTTTACTAATATTTTAACAATTTCAATGATACAGCACCATCATTCACACTAATATTTATTAACTAGCTTCTAGAAATACTTGTTGAGTTAATGAATATTTCCCTTTACTAAGAAAAATAAATGAAACATGATTGCACAGTTGAACAGTATAATTACTTTGAACAAAGTGACTACTTGGCCTAGCTTCATTTGTATCTGTGTGTATAAGATAAAAATTTACATTAAACTCTGTATCACTTTGTTGGCCTTCTTTGTCAAAGATACTACATACCCTCTTCCCATACAATTACAGCAAACATTAGATCCCTTAAAGAATCACTTTACATGCTACCGTGCAGGCTCTTCTGAAGAGGTCAACTCAACAAGCTGACATACAATTGACAAATTTGGTCATACTTAGAGCACATAGTCTGACTTCAGAAAAGCCATACTGGGTATTTTTATTCTTTAATTGAAACAAGGTACATATTTTTGGGGTACGGTGTAACATTTCAGTATATAAATTTAACCTTCACATCAGGGTCATATTTGATGTTTTTAATATAAACTATGTAATAGTAGAAGTAAAATTCACTTATATTAATTATTTATGATGCTCAGAGGTGACTCTCAAATAGAAAATGGAACAACCATCAACATCTAAGTATATGTCAAAATAAATAAAAAGGATACACTGTGATATAAAAATGTTTGCTGAACTTCAATAATATTCAAACACATTATAATTTCTGTGGAAGTAAATTTTGGTACAAGTTTAGGGACTCACTGAAGTCCCCCAGGGGTATGTTTTCTTAAGCAGCCGCATTTCCTACTCTGCCATGGGTACAAGCGAGCTCTCTATGTCAGTGGAGATTCACACTGAGACCTGTCTGACGAGCACACGTATTCTGCGTACTGCAGGACAACAGCAGTGGCTGTTTCTGCCACCTAAGTCTACTGCAGTATCAGATGGCTACACCAACATGTTCAGTAGGAATACCAGGACTTTTGATCTGGAAGAGAAGCTAGAGAACGACGAGATTCAACCAACCGCCTCACTCTGCATGTGGGATAAATGAATGTCAGCCCAACCTCTCAACCCATTCTAAGTCAGGACTACCAAGGGCACTAAAAGGGACCTCTTTATGGTGCCAAGGACAGCAGATGTGACCATGCTGGCAAACTGTAGGGTAGACAGGGATGACCTCAACAATCCTTCTTTATTGGGCTGTACTAATTTGCTGAAATGACATTTTTCCTCAAAGAGATAGAAAAACGACACATGCTGCATAGTCTATGTAGTATTATGGGATTTTTTTATTTAAAAAACTATTGTATTTTCAATTACCTATCATATACATTCTAAGTCATATTTTGTTCAAATTTCTTTATTCAAAGTCAAGAGGTACCATATACTCCTACAAACAAAAGATAACCTGAGAAGTCAATATTTATTGAGTGCTACTTATAATTACACATACTGGGGTTGGGGAGATGGCTCAGTGGAATAAGCACTTCCTTGGAAAGTGCAAGGGCCTGAGTTCAATCCCCGGTTCTGCAAAAACAAAACAAAAAAAAACACTACTATGTTACTATCTCCAGTTTTAAAATTTTTGATATAATAAACTTGATATTCCACAATGCCTTTATTTGTAAAAAAAATTACAGATATAGGTGAGTGAGAAAGTCAGAAGACAGACAGGCAATGTAGCCTGCAGCCTCGGTGGTCTCCAAAGCCTACAGTCGCTCCTGAAGGCAGTTCCTCTCAATGCTTCGTCACAGCGGGGGCTGGCAGCTTCGACTACTAGGCCAAACCACAGCTTACCACTTACTTCCCACAATTTATGATCTAAGAATGTTTTTATACTTTCCAGTGCTTGTGGGGGAAAAGTGAAAAGAAAATTTCATAAAACACGAAATTCACGTTTCAGCACCCACAAGTAAGAGTTCAAGCGGCACGATCGGGTCATCCAGGCAGTGTCTACACCTGCTTCCAAGGGACAGCAGCAGAGTGGAGCTGTGGGAATAGGGACTGCCACGCCTGCACAATTTAAATATTTCCTCCCTCGCTCTAAAAGTGGAGACGGTCATCCCTTGAGATAGTACTAAGGGAATAGAAAGACAGGCTCTCAGAAACAGAACCTGCTTTTTTTTTTTTTTTAATGTATTTAGTACAGGGTCTATAAGGTCTTGTTATATAGACTGGACTCGTAGTGATCCTCCTGTTTTCAGCCTCCCAAGTGTGGGATTACAGGCGCGCCACCATGCCCAGTCTCCATCACCCCAGAGCACCTTGGTGCTCTGCCTAAGCAGGCGCTTCAGTGCTCTGAGCTATCAGGTCGGCCCAGAACCACCTTGTGTACACAGAGGTGCTTCAGTAGCTCCACACAGCAAAGAGCTGATCACTGCCGGGGGGCAGAGTTCAAAGTGGGATTAAATACTGCTAGTGGGGGCTACAAATGTGGGAAAGCAACAAATAATAATAAGCAGCTTAATTTCTAAAACTAAATTGGGCAGTAGAAAGCAGTTCCTAGGAGAAACACAAGTGGCCATTAAAAATAATATACATGTCCTTCTTATAAAGGTATGGATTTGGCACAGTTTTTACTTAGAGTTTCTAATGGACTGAGAATATTTTCATCACATTAAAATACAAAATATAGGGGCTGGGGAGATAGCTCGGCGGTCTAAGTGCCTTCCTCACAAGTGCAAGGACCCAGGTTCAATCCCTGGTACTGTATGCTGTGCTGCTCCCAGAATCCCAGGCATGCTGGGCTGGCCACTGCGTCTGGGCGTGGTGGTGCACACCTGTATTCCTAGAGCTGGGGAGGTTGAGGATCACTATGAGTCTGAGCTGTGTAGCAAGTCCTTGTACCACATACATACATACATATATACATACATGATTAAAAAAATTTTTTTCTGTATTTTAGGGAAGGGTCTACAGGGTGTTCAGGGTCTCACTAGTAGATTGGACTGGTAGCAGTTCTCCTGTGTATAGCCTCCCAAGAGCTGGGATTACAGGTGCACGCCACCATGCTGTCTCAATCACCATCTCAGCGCGTCCTGGGGGCGGGGCCGGCGGGTCAGCCCGGGGGATCAAGCCCCTTAAAAAATATTTTAAGAAATACAAAGTATAAAATATATACATCCTACCTATAAATTTCAAATACATACATATGATATATAAAATATGGTATATCTTTTTTAACCTCTGAATATTTTAAATTTTATTTTTAATTTTTTAAAGAGAAGAAATGGTAAAAGAAAAAATTAGAAACAATATAGAATTTTACTAAACAAAATGATAGAAATTCAACAATGATTTTTATATTGCATATTGTTGTCTTCTAACTAGTTATTCAAATAACCAGGTATAAGCATGCAAAATCAGTACCAAACGAAAAAAAAAACTAAAATGAGAGAAAACAATTTTAAGCATTAAATACTCTTCCCTATAGGCCAGCAAAAAATTAGTACAATTTCTAATAGAATTTAAAAATACCTATTTCAATAATTTTAAGGAATTCTACTCTTGGTAGGAGTATAAATTGTACCATCTTTTTTAAAATATCACTCAACATTCTAACATATAATTTTTGACTGAGCTATCCTACTTATAGAAAATCTCTTACAAATACATTGAAATAAACGCACAAGAATATACGGCCATACATTTACTTCATAGCTTCACTCTTTAGGGAAAACTTGGAAACTAAATGTCCCCAGTAGCAGCTAAACTAAACTATGCTAGATTTATATATTTATTATTACATTTATTATAAATGTATGTTGCTTTTTAAACTATGTCTATGTACACTAACATTGACCTAAACAAAGATTCAATATATATACAATGTAAGATACATGTATACATATATTGGTACATCCATGAAGGGGGATTAACTTTCCCACTCTGCTACATATACTTCTATATTTGGGCTTTAAAAAACATACTTTAAAATTAAATATTAAACATAAACTATTAAGTGATTCAAATAATACTAACAATTTATTTTTTGCTTTTAGTTACAAGTACAAATTTTCTACTATTTTAACATACAACACACCATTGTATTTAGTCTTAAATTGTATAATTTAGTTGATCTCTTTATCACCATTGGGTACAATAGCATGGAATTTTTAAAACAATGCTCTGAGATTTGAGGAAAGTACCATAGTATACTCTGATGGGAATTAAAAGTCACTTCTTAGAATACGCGAGTTCCCATTTCCACTGTCTCTGCAAATCAGAGCAAACACTTCCTCATCTGGCAGATATTATTCACACAGTACTGATCAGTCAGATCAACAGGAATCCTTCAACCTAACTTGGAGACCCATGGAAGAGCTTGCTGCTGCTTGGCAAGCTACACTTCATGACCTTTCATGTTCTCTTCTTTGATTCCTTCCTTACCGTAGTTTTCAACCAATGTGTTTTCAACTTCTAATTTCAGTTTGTAGCAGAAAGTTTCACAAGCCCAGTGGTCAAACACTTTCATACACATTTAAAAGAATTCACTTTCATGACTAGACGAGTCATAGTTAATTGGTTCCTCTTTCAAAGTTCCTTCACACATTCAACCAAATGTGATTTTCAGTTTTCATATCATGTCCAGAATTTACCTTGTTTAAAGTAAAAGTATCTAAACCTATATAATTGATCTGGGGCTGGAAGGAAATTAGTAATGAACTACACAGGTGAAGCACCTCTGTATAAAACTTAAAAAAAAAAGTTTGCTTCGTTGTTAGCCTCTGCTGAGGCAAACAAAAAGATATATGTTTAAACTATGTCCCAATACATTAGCGAAACATTGAGTCTATATTCCTGAGGATCAACAATAGATGAGTCACATATAAGTTTTTCAAATGGCACTGCCCATTGGTTAGAATCAACCAAAACTAGTAGGCACTGTGTCACCTCATAATAATGTTCAAGGAAATACAGAATGTCTACCCTCAGAATCCTAAGCCAACTCAACCCTCCAATTTAGTCTTAACTCTATGGTCACACCATAGACTCTAACCTGTGGCAAGAGTTAGGAAATGAAACTTACCATGGCGAATCCACATATGCCGTAAGATCTCCCAATTTCCTCTTTCCCTTCACCTATCTGAGAAGCAAATCCTTAGTCAACAACTTTCTTTATACCCCAAGAGATGTGAAGAGGAAAGGAGTAAAACACTAATCCTAAAGAGGTTAGCCTCAAACATTCATGACATCTCTGAAGTGTTCTATATTTCAAATACAATACAAAATGATTCCTTAAAATGGTTAATAAGTGAAATCATGTATCTCCACTCAACTCTGCCATTCAGGCACCAGAGCTGGGGGTGTCGAATATGGGGCGGGGGGAGGAGGAAGAAGAGGAGGAGGAGGAGGCGGAGGAGGAAGAGAAGAGCAAAAGAAAAGTGACTACAAAAGCATGGCAGCCATATGAACAAAAATTTCTGTAAAGCTCAGCCTGTATGTATGCAGGTGATTCTGATTTTAGAGCCAGCTTGATTATGGCTTTGGACTGTATTTCTTCATCCTCATTCGTACTAGAAGCACTAAAAATATTCATTGACTAGTACAATGAAAAGATCTGACTTCAGGAAAATTATTATGACAAAACAAAGGTAACTGCAACTAAATTATTCATATTACACATTAAAAGTTAATAATTCTACAACAAAAGTTTATCTGCAAAACTCCCAAGTGTGTTCTATTGGTCACACTACAAAAGCACACAAGTGAAATGAGGAAGGAAGCTCGGTATAAGAAAGCAGAACACTGGCATCTGAAAGCTCTTCACAGCACAAACTAATGACCGCAGGAATAAGAAGAGGCAGAGCTGAGTCTCTTCTTGAATGAAGGTGAATTTCAATTTTTCTTATGGATATGCTTGCTTTTAAAGGGCAGAATATGTTTTAAGAAAAATGCTTTAAAGTTAGTATTCTACAAACCATAGGTTATGAGCATAAAAGAATTTCTATATGTAACATAGAGCATGTAACATACCACTTCATCAGGATTTTGTTTCACTGCCATTTTAAAACTGGCAATTGTGAATGAGGCAGAACTTCCTCTTCAGATGTCACAGGGTATGAAAGTAATGATACTGTTAGAAGTGCCAAAAATGTATTATGTGCTTTAAAACTTCCAGCCAGTATGTGGGTTCTCAACAGATCTTCTGAATAAATACCAGATTCTAATATGCTACAAATCTAAAGCTTGTTTTTTTTTAGAAGTAGCACTGGCCATCATGAAGGGATTTCTGTTGTTCTCTGTTTTTGTATGCATTTTTTTGTAATAGATGACACTGGATGCAGCCAATGCCACAGTGATGCAGGGCTTCAACCGGTCTGAGCGGTGCCCAAGAGACACGCGGATAACACAGCTGGTGTTCCCAGCCCTCTACACCGTGGTTTTCTTCACCGGTGTCCTGCTGAACACTCTGGCACTGTGGACCTTCATGCACATCCCTAGCTCCTCCACCTTCATCGTCTATCTCAAGAACACTTTGGTGGCCGACTTGATATTGACGCTCATGCTTCCTTTCAAAATCCTCTCTGACTCACACCTTGGACCCTGGCAACTCAGGGCTTTTGTATGTCGCTTCTCTGCCGTGATATTTTACGAGACCATGTATATCGGAATCATGCTGCTGGGCCTCATAGCCTTTGACAGATTCCTCAAGATCATCAGACCTTTTGGGAAATACTTTATTAAAAAACCTGTTTGTGCAAAAATAATCTCAACCCTCATCTGGGTCCTGTTGTTCCTCATCTCCCTGCCAAATATGATCCTAAACAATAAGACAGCGACACCATCATCTGTGAAGAAGTGTGCCTCGCTGAAGAGCCCTCTGGGGCTGTGGTGGCATCAAGTGGTCAACTACATATGCCAGTTTATTTTTTGGACCGTTTTTGTTCTAATGTTTCTGTTTTACTTGGTAATTGCAATGAAAGTATATAGTTCTTATAAAAGGTTCAGAAGTCAGGACGGCAAAAGCAGCAGAAGGGTGGAAGGGAAGGTATTTGTGGTGGTGGCGGTCTTCTTTGCGTGCTTCGCTCCGTTTCACTTTGCCAGGATACCGTACACTCACAGCCAGACTAACCACACAACCGACTGCAGGCAGCAGAATCAGCTGTTCATTGCGAAAGAAACAACTCTCTTTTTGGCAGCAACTAACATCTGTATGGACCCTTTAATATATATATTCTTATGTAAAAAATTCACAGAAAGACTGCCATGTCTGAAATGGAAAAAGACCACAGCATCAAGCCAAGAACACTGTACCAGTGCAACAGTAAACATAACCCTAGGCTGACAACTGTGTATGTGATGAATTTCCAGCTTGTCATGACATTTGAAAAGGTCATCTATTTAAAAATCAAAATTAAGCGAAAGAAAAAAAAACTGTAATAAATGCTTTCTTAAAATTACCGTAGTGTACAGCAAAGACTGTGTAACTTAACTCCACGCAGATCTATTCATAAGCAGGATCAGCCAATATGAGAACCCAACAAACAGAAAGCAAATGGCCACTAGGGGTCACCTTTTCAAGGACATTTAATTAATACTTTGGGAAAGATTAAGAACTGTTTATCCCAAAAAGCCTCCTCTCCAAACACCTTTCATTCTTTCCCATGTAATTTTGAGAATGCAACCTCCTTTATAGCAGTAAAATGTTCATATTTCTTACATTAACGAACCCTAACTTCCCAAGTTCCTCTATGAAAGCTAGAACAGGGATGGAAACATGCCAGACATGAAGTCTCAGGATTCCAAGTGGCTCAAAAACCCCTCTGAAATCCTGGGGCAGAAGTTTCTCCTCAGGATTCTGAAGAGCCTCTTCTACACTTCAACAGTACACTACAGTAGGTACAAGCCACATTAAATGACCCTGCACACACTCTCAATGCATATAAACTGAGGAGGAGAACACTTTTTCAGCAAGGTTTCCCTGGGCCAGCGTCTACACCCCACCTCTGCCACCTGGCTGAAAACAACCACCTCACCACCCTCCGAGTGCATGTTAAGTTCCTCATCACAGATCTACTTACTATTTAGCTGCAGTTCCTGACTGCGCTGCTAATGATAGTTACATTCTTGAAAGTTTTCTTGATACTTTCCAAAGTATTTCCCACAAATCATGGATTCCAGTTATTTTTTAAGTACAATGTGCTCTTCCTGGTATATACATAAGAAATGTAGTTGCTGACCCAAAAGGCAGTAATATCCTCTGGAAATTCTTTTTTCAATGTCTACTTATTCTTACTTACTTCTGCTAATTTCCTAAGTCCCTCTGTGGGCTAAAAATAGTTTTTAAGGGACATGTGGGTTTTTTTCTGGAATTATGAGTGCTAATTAATATTAGCTAGAGAAAATACAAAAAAGGTAACCACCTTTCCACTCCCTAAACTTTATATCCTTGTATAAAATGGCAATTGTCAGAATATGCTACGCTTTTGCCCCTGGGCCAATGCACATGTACACTTCCTTTTCATCACCTAGAAAACTTGCGCTGTGCAATCCCTAAGATGCCGTCGATGTGTCTGTGGTCCCTCCTGTGGCCCACATGCCACTGCACCTCAACGTCAATTGCCCCACCATCTGCATGCTGTCAGAGCCCAATTCTTGTACTTATCATATAACTCTGTAATTACTTGCTGAAATATAATCCTGCTCTTAAATAACCTATCTATATTTCAATAAGGCAGAGGTTGCCTCATTGTGCAATTAATAAATAGTTGATAAAATAAATGGGTTTAATTTTTTATGTACTAGAGAAGGAAGTGGATAAAGGAAGTCCCGTCGTTGAGGTTATCATCCAACGATACCAGCTCCTTGAATCACACAGTGAGCTCCTTTTGCTTGCTCTCCACTTCGCATGCAGGCTCTGAGGGGCAAGAGCGTGTCTGGGCTGACCACTGGCTATAAAAAAGCAAGGTCACTCCGCAACGCTTGTGTGGCTCTGAGGCTACATCTCAGTTCGAAAGCTACTGACAGAACGCTTTAGGCATACACTTTTAATACTGGCTGAGTAAAATCAATAACTAGCATGTAACAATCTCTAAAATGCACCTTTATAAAGTGCTTTTGACATTACCATTAGAGAGGTCAGTAAATCCATGTGACCTCTGTTGAGTGCACTACATAACAGCAAAGAGACATACTTCAAGTTATTTGCACGGAAATCACTCTCATCAAAAATGATCTATGCTTGGTAGTGTAACCTATATATGAGAGCATTTTAATGTATGAATTTCCAGATAAAATTTTAATATCAAAATCTTCCATAAATATAAATACATTTTTCCATTACATTACAGTCAACATCAAAGTGCCTGATTTGTACAATAAAATAATTTACCAAAGAGGAAAACATACCAGAGATATCTTAAAATCACATTCACAAAATGATGCTCCTCAAGACTAGCAATCACAATTCTAAATTCCAGAATTTATGTATGGGATGATATAACAGCCATACATGATACATAGAAAAGAATAAAAAGAGATAAATGTCAAATTCACTATAGCAATTGCATTCAGAATACAATTCAGAGCTATTTCCTTTGTTTTGTTTTGGGGTGGTTTGGTTTTTTGAGATAGGACCTCACTGTGTGGTTCATGCTGGTCCAGAACTCACTAGCAGCCCAGGCTGGCCCTGCCCTCCAGCGAGTCTCCTGCTTCAGCCTCCTGAGTGCTGGGATTACAGGCACACACCACTATCTCGCCCCAGTGGTGAAGGCTTTTGTCAAAAGCTAAAATGAGCCGTGGATACAGCTCAGCAGCACAAGGGCCTGCCTGGCAAGCACAAGGTCCTGAGTATGACTCTGAGTCACACAAACAAACAAACATAAACAAAGAAAAGAGAGAAAAAGAAAAGCTAAAATGGAGGCTGGGTACGATGAAACATACCTGTAATCCCATCACTCTGGAAGCCTAAGGCAAGAAGATCACACATTCAACCCTAGCGTGGGAAACTGAGCAACTTAGTGAGAACCTGTCTCAAAATAAAAGGAGGAGGATGAGGGATGATGACGTAGCTCACTCAGTTTGAAGGCCCTGGGTTCAATCCCCAGCAACACACACACACACACACAAATAAATAAATGAATAAATAGTAAGATGTAATTATTTTCACAAGATAAACAGGGGGAGGTCTTCAGAGTACTCTCCAGGAAGAGAAAGAAGGGATGGGGAGTGTAACTGTCACACATAGATGACTCTTGACAAACCAAGGGAAATTGCTGTGTGACGGGGCAGGAGAGGGGTCCCCAGTTCAATGAAGTCAGAAGTCAGTAAAGTTACTGTAAGGAATGAAAGTCCTCTAGAAAGTCACCTGCACCTTAATATAACAAAACACCCAGAGTGGAAAAGCTCAACCAAAGGAGGCAGGGTCAAATACTTCTGTGGGTTCATAATCAATATAGGAATCCAAGGAGCCATATAATTAAAATGTGAAGATTTTTATTAGCTAAGCTCAGCGACCTTCAGCATAGACCCATTTCTAAGGCTAAGTGAGCAGTCCTGACCAGAAGACATGGTGTGTATATAAAGGGAATATGCAATAGATCTTGCTTGTCAAACAGTTAGATTAGCACCCATCCTGCCTGTCAAACAGATTTTTTTCTTGCTATACATCTAGCTACTTCTTTTCCTGTCATTGTTTAAGGTCAGCGCTTTCTTGGGGTATATTTCCTCCATATGATAGGCCTGGTTTTACAATTCTGGGCTCAGCCAAAGTTTGTCATGGCAATACCTATGCGAAAAGTCTGGGTTTAGGCCATCACAATACATCAGGAAAAGCATGATTTTAGGCAATAGCCCCACCGAGTTCAGGATTTATGAATCAGAAGTACCTAGGAACACACCGTGCCATTTTGAATTTTACTCAGAAACCAAATGTAACTAATGTAAGTAGAGAACATGTGCTACACAACACAAGCTCACGAAGTTTATGGAGGAATGCCAAGGAATACCAAGGCTAGAGCCGCCTCCAGAGCTTCTCATCAGTGAGGCTGGGGGAGGCCTGTGTCCAGGCCTTTAGGGAACCTGGTGCCCCAGGTGTAGGCCGCAGGCTAAGAACTGCTATGCTTAATGCTCCTGAGAGTTCCTACCCCACAGGGATGGACCTTCAGCACAGCTCCTGGATATGAATACCTAAGCACTGGAGGATCCGCAACAAGAGACCAAACTGTCAGGAAGAAGCAGGGCAACTGCAGGGTGATGGGAGTGACAAGGACTTGTGCCTGGAAAGTTCATGGCCTACCTCAAGGGGCACCTCCCACTCAATACCAAGTGTGGGTACAGGAGGAAGTTCAGGCTGCCTGGCTGGTGAAACGGCAGCGTGAATGAGATCAGCACATGTTATGTTCCAGGCAGAAGTACCAAGGATTTATATTATCTCATCTAATATCCCCTGGGCACCTACACAATACAACTATTACCTCTATCTTAAGAGATAAAGAAGCTGAGAAACAGAAAGATTAAGTAACTTGCACTGGATCACAGAGCCAGCAAGCAGCAGAGCTGAAATGACCCAGACTCTGGCTTCCAAGCCCTTATTATTACTATTATTATTATTATTACTATTATTATTATTATTTTGTATTTAGGACAGAGTCCACAGGGTCTACACGGTCTTACTAAACAGATCAGACTCGTAGTGATTCTCCTGTCTTCAGCCTCCCAAGCGCTGGGATTACAGGCACACCTCCAGGCTCAGTCTCATTTGCCCTCTCAGCGTGCCCTGGGGGAAGGACCAGCAAGGCACTCTTGTGTCTGCCTATGCAGGCACTTTAATACACTGAATTATCTGGTCACCCCCCACAACTTTTTTCCAAGCCCATATTCTAAATTACTGTATTTTACAACCTCAGGTCTTTAATGTTCTCAAGAGAAACCATACCAGGCTCCAGAGCTATAGTTCTTATAACCTGTACAACTTCCATGCAACCCCTGCTCTTCTAACTGCAGAAAAACAACACAATCCTGTGTGGGCTGTAGCAGCCCAAGTCCTGGCCTGGCGTACAAGAACCTCCCAGGACCTTATGGACCTGCATTCAGTCACCGAATGTCTGCTCTGTGCCAGGCACTTTACAAGGATCCTCATCTTTCTAATTCTTGCTACCTCTCCATGATGCAGAAGCTGGTAGGATCCCTGTGGGGAAGAGAAGGAGAGAAAAGAAAGCCGAAGCAGAAAGAAAGCACACGTCCTGCCCGCAGTGCCATCGCCCTTCATTAAAAGGGCAAAGGTGGGAATGAAACCCACACTGGTAGACCAAACAACCACCTGCTCTGATACCCAGCCTCTGTGCTCTCATCAGGCAAAGGCTGACATCAAACCCATCAGTGAGAATAAGAGGAAGCAGCTGGAAAGAAATGGGTTTCACACGAATTGAGCTTCACACTCTCACAAGTAGGAAGGGTACAACATGGCACCCTGTGTGCACTCAACGTGTCCCTCTAGTATTTGACAGCTCTAGAGGAAATTTAAATGCCAAAGAATGGATGTGTTTGCTTGTTAGGTAAGTAACCCCTTCATCCTCTGCATGGGCCCCCGGGCCTCTGGTCTTTGAAATTGAATCCCAGTAAGGAATACAGACCACATGGACTGCAAGTGCTGCACAGGGTACCAGAGGCAAAAGGATCAAACCAACAAGGTTCCGCAGAAAAGGTAGCTAATTCCAAGTGCTGGCACTGAGGCAGAGCTCGGATGCGATGGCAATTTGAACCAGAGCTTGACAGAGAAAACAGCAGTCACAGGTGGGTATGTTGCAGGATGATGAGCAGTTTCAAGGGAGGCTCAGGCAGGGGTAGGCCCTGCCCTGGCTGGAGGAGGGGGACAAAGGACGCCTGAGAATACACAACACAGAAAATAAGCTGAGAAACAGAACTGTATGGGGTGTGGTGAGGCATCCGTACTTCTCTAGCGAGCCGCTGAAAGTGTCTGAGGCAAAAAACTAAATTCTGTAGATGCTGTGCATTTGTCCAGGAGGATTAACACTGAAGCCAGGAGGTCAATCAGTATTTCATCGATACAGCCAACAGTCACAGAAGAAAAAAATCTGCATGTTATTAGAGACATCTTTAGAGAAATTTGGAGTTTAGAGTCCAAAACTGAAACTGGGGGATGCATGCAAAATGTTGATGATTAATGCACAGAGTGGCCTTTTGATGGGTCTGTATTCCTCACTGATGGAAGGCAAAGCAACAGATCTGTCGTAGCGCAGCTTGAGTCTGAGGTATCGGTGAGACAGCCAGATCAGAGTCAAGACCAGGGTGGACCAGGGTGCTGCGATAGGAGCAGAGTGGAGGCCGAGGGAATGCTCTTTCTCGCAACAAGGAGAGCTAAAGGGGAACCAGATGAAACTCACAAAGGCCATATTGCACAAGTCCTACAAACAGAAGAAGAGGAACACAGGAGGGTGGGGGAGGGGAATCAAGGAACAAGAGAGATTCAAAGAGGAAACAGAAGCAGAATCCCTCTAAAGTGATCAAATATGATGAGTCCACAACTACAAGTTTACTGGCAACTTTAAGGGGGTGGAGGGATGCAACTCTTGTTTGTGAAGGGCGCAACTTAGCACTTCTCTTCCTATAAAGGAAAAGTCAGTTGAAGAGTTCTACAGAGAACCAACAGCTATCACATAAGACACTTTCACAAACAAGTAGAATAGTTGCTTCCTACAGTGAAGCGCTTAGAGTAAATATGCCCCACATGACACAGCAGAGCACAAATCAATTGGCTGGGTAGAATCACAAGGACAAGAGAATCACCTCTGTCTCAAAGTAGCTGCATCATTCCTTCAGATATCCATGTCACCTGGGGGTCCGATTCCCCGCCCCTACCTAGTCTAGTACAGCTTATTGGTAAGTGGAGGCGAAGGGGAAGGGAAAGGGCTAGGGAACCTCAAGAGAAAATGGGGACAGGGATGGAGGGCCCAGAGGAGGAGGAAGAAGAGAAGAGAAAGAAAA
>NDGM011181564.1:0-18573 GCA_002564305.1 Octomys mimax | reverse complement strand
AATGTATTAATTGTTGTAACTCTCTTACCAACCTGTTTTGAAGCTGTCACATTGCAATTTTTTATCAATAAAATTAATAAAAAATAAATCAAATAAAATGCAAATGTTCTCAGGTATTATCAAACAATTATATCAGTCACAGTGTAGAGGTTTGGACTACTCATAACACACAACCCTAAACTGGGCCCACCTCGAACTGTAAGGATCTTCTAGTAAAATAATCTCACGTTCAGACTTCTATATGGGCAGAACTTGAATACGCAAGGCTGGGGCCTAGCTTAGTGGGAGACTGTGTGTTTCACCATGTGGCTCTGGGTTCTATCCCTAGCACTGACAAAAAGAAGACAAGGGGAAAATGCTTTGATAAGTGAAGAAAGTCATTTGTATAAAAACATTTGGCCTATTCATTACTTACACAAGGAAATAGTCTCCATTCTTCCAGAAACCCACAGGCTAGGCATCCCATTACTTTCTTTTCTTTTGATAAATATGGAATAGCTAAATATTTCTACCCATGATAAATGCCCAAGCATGATTATTTTTAGAAACTGCTAAAAACAAACATTCGCCCCACCCCAACACACAAAAACAATTCTCATTTGGCCTCTGTAGGAGAGAATTTTTTTTTTTTTTTAAGTCTAGTTTTCCCCAAAAGCCAAACGGGGGCAAGGATGCAAGTGTGTATCTGAGATCATCCCAGGAAACATGAATCAGGATAGGGACACAAGACAAAGAAGAAAAGGCCTTTAATTTTTTAAAAATGCTCTATTAAGTTATCTATCACTGACTTGAGGGTGACTGGAACTTAAACCCATGGAAAACTCTGGTAATTGGGACAGAATATTATGTTAGTCAATTTCCCACCACTGTGACAAAATGCATGGGAAAAGCAGCTTAAAGGAGGAAAGACCTGTTCAGGCTCACAGCTTCAGAAGTCTCAGTCCATGTTCAGTTGGTGTCACTGACACAGACCTATGGTCAGGCAGAAACACAGTGCTAGCAGGCTGTGGCAGAGGAAAGCTGCTCCTCTCAAGGCGGCCACAAGAAGTTGAGGGACACTGGGGACAAGATACACCCTTCAAATGCACATCATCAGTGACCTTCCTCAGCTGAACCCCTCCTTCTAACAGCCCAGACTCTCGCTGTGGTTCAGGATTGCTTTGAACTCATTATATCCCAGGCTGGCCTTGAAATCACCGTGATCTTCCTATCTCAGCCTCCTAAGTACTAGAATTACAGGCCTGGCTAATGGTGTTCATGTTATACTACAGTCTGTTAAATGTGCAATAGTATATGTAAAGAAATAATTGACATACTTTATTTAAAGATATTTTATTGCTAAAAATGCTAACAGCTATCTGAGTCTTCAGTGGGGCACCATCATTTTGCTGGTGGAAGGTCTGGCCTCAGTGGCAATGACTGCTGAGTGACCAAGATGGTGCTTGCTGAAGGCTGGAGTGACTGTGACAATTTCATAAAATAAGACAACAATGCAACTTGCTGCCTCAACTGATTCTTCCTTTCATGAAAGATTTCTCTGCGGCATATAATACCATGTACCTATGAGGGAACTTCTATCAAAACTGGAGTCAATCTTCTAAAATCCCACTGCAGCTTTATTAACTAAATTTATAAGATATTTTAAATCCTTCGTTGACATTTCAACAACTTCACAGCATTTCATGATTTGATTCTATTTCAAGAAACCACTTTCTTTGATCATCCATAAAAGAAATCCTCCTGCATGAAAGTTTTATCACACTACTGTGGCACTGTAGGCTCATCCTTAGAGTCCACTTCTAATTTCAGTTCTCTTGCTCTTTCCACCACATCTGCAGTTACTTCTTCTTCTGGAATCTTGAACTCCGCAAAGTAATCCATGAAGTTTGGAACAACACTCTTTCCAAACTCCTGCTCATGTTATTTTGACTTCCTTCCTTGAATCACCAACATTCCTAAGCATTCAGACCAGTGAATCCTTCCCCAAAGGACTTTTTCCTTGCAATTGACTTTGCTCAGATCCATCAGAGGACTCAGACTCCAGCAACTACAACTCTAAAAAATATATTTCTTAAAAATTGAAACTTGAGGGCCAGCGATATAGCTCAGCAGACTAAGCACCTGCATTGGCAAGTACAGGGACCAGGGTTCAATTCCAGATTCTGCATGCCCTCCCTACTCTGCCCATGGGGTATGCTGAGTTGGGGAACAACTCTGGGCATGGTGGCACATGCCTGTGATCTCAGCACTGGGGAAGCTGAAAAAAGGAGGATTATTATGAGTCGAGTGGCATAGTGAGACCCTGTACCAAATACATAAATCCAAAAAGGAAAAAAAATAAATGAAGCTTGACAGTTGAAGTTGCTCCTTGATCCATGGGGTACAGAGTGGATACTGAGGTCACAGGCATGAAGACAACATTAATCTCATTGTGTACCTCCATCAGAGCTCAGGGGTGACCAGGTCAGTAGTAAAAGCTTGAAAGGCATCTTTTTTTCTGAGCAGTAGCTCTCAACACTGTGCTTAAAATATTCAGTAAACCATGTTGTAAGCAGATGTGCTGACATCTAGACTTTGTTGTTCCATTTATAGACCACAGGCAGAGGTGATGCTGTAGAATTCTTCAGGGTCCCAGAATTTTTTTGGAATGGTAAATGAGCATTGACCTGAGCTTCAAAAAACCAGCTACATTAGACCCTAACAAAAGGGCCAGCCTGCCCTTGGAAACTTTAGAGCTGGATGTTGACCTAGCCTTGTTAGCTATGAAAGGCCTATGTGGAATTTTCTTCTAATATAAGATGGTTTCCTCTACACTGAGACTCTGTTGTTCAGTGCAGCCACCTTAATCTGTAAATCAGCTGCATCTTCTGGGAACCCACTGTAGCTTCCCCATCAGCACCTTCAGCTTCACCTGCTCTATAACCATAATAGAGAGGGCTGGCTTCCTGAAGCCTCTGGAACCAATGCCTATTAGTTCCAAACTTTTCTTCTGCAGTCTCCTCACCTCTCTGAGCCTTTCACAATTGAAGAGATTAGGATCTTGCCATATTAGACTTTGGCTTAAGAGAAGATGTGGCTGGTCTGATCTTTTATGCAGACCACTAAGACTTTTTCCATGTTGGCAACAAGGATGCTTTCCTTTCTTATCATTCTTGTGTTCACTGGAGCAGCACTTTGCCTTCAAGAACTTTTCCTTGGCTTTGCCACTTGGCTTTTGACATGCCTTCCTCACTAAGTATAATAATTTCTGCTTTTCTAATTTAAAGTGAGTAAACAATTAAGAGGTCATTGCAAGATTATGAGTTGGCCCCATTTAGAAGTCATGAGTGTCCCAGGAAATAAGGAGGTCCAGGAGGAGGGTAAGAAATGAGGACAGCTGGTGGATGACACAGTCAGAATGCAAATGCTCTTCACTTATTAAGTCTGCCACCTGCTATGGGCAGTACTGGGGGCACCCAGAAAGAATTACAAAAGTAACACAAAAGATCCCTGATCACAGATGTAATAATAGTGAAGTAGTATAAAATATAACTACTAAATTGTGGTCCAGAGACACTGAGTAAGCACCTTCTGTTGGGAAAAGGATGCCCACGTATGTGGTCCACACAGGTTGCTACAAACCTGCAGTGTGTAAATACAACATCTGCAAAGTGTAATAAAGCAAAGCAAGAGAGAAAAGGCACACCTGCCCGAGAAGTCACAACCTGCAAGACGACACTCCAATCAGCCTGCATATCTAATGGTGGTGTCATACAATTATAATGGAGCTAAAAATTCCTATTGGCTAGTGTCATGGTTGACAGACTATCTTTTAAAAATTTATTCCTTTCTACGTATTTGGTACAGGGTCTCACTTCACAGCTCAGATTTGTCGGGATCTTCCTGTTTTCAGCTTCCCCAGCGTTAGCATTACAGGCATGCGCCACCATGCCCATCCCTGGTGGCTGGCTAAGCACGCCTGGGGGCAGTGCCATTCTGGTGTCAGGGGATCAAACCTCAGTCCCTGCACTTGCCTAACCAGGTGTTTAGTGCGCTGAGCTATCTCTCTAGCCCTTGACAGACTATTTTTAAGGGTGTTGCTCACATGCTTCTGGTGACGCTGGCATAAGCAAACAAACCCATGGTGCCTCCTGTGCAGCACATTCAATTGTATACAGCGCATGCCACCTGATAGCAATCATGTCACTGGCTTTTTTTTTGTTTTTGTTTTTTTATACCAGGGATCAAACTCAAGACCTTGAGCTTGCCAGCTAGGTGCTTATGTCACTGAGCTATCTCCTCAGCCTGTGTCACTGGTTTATGTATTTACTCTGCTATACTTGTTATCATTATTTTGGGATGTATTATTACTTATTTAAAGAGTTGACTGCACAGCAGTGTGTCACCCACACAGCAGCCACATATGTCTCTAGATCGTGCCAGGAGTGTGTATACGCTCAGGTCTGTGTGTGTGCTCTGTCAGGTTTGTATCACTGACTCACCTAACAATGTGTTGTTCAGGTTGTCAAGAGGTGAAGCAGGACTCTAATTCTGTTAGTTTTTAGCAGGAAGGCTGCTAGCTAGCTTTCCAATTTTAGAGATATAACAGGGAGGCCAGGGGCTAATGTTCTTGCCTGAATTAGAATCATTCACGGTGGACCAAAAGACAAACTCATGCAGTCCTCTCCTGGGCCCATTCCTCTACCCTGCCCCTCAATAACCTTCCTAGTTGACTTTCTAAATGCCTAGTTGGTCCTTTTTTCTGTTAGAAAGGAGTTGGCAAAGGACAGCCACTGGTCCACTCCTGCCCACTGCTGTTCTCTGTAAATTAAGTTTCCTCAGACCACAGTGTCCATTATTCTATGTCACTAATGTCTATGTCAGTGACGACTAACCTCTTAGAGCTTTCAATGATAGCAAACAGGTTCACCATACCACTGCTGTTGTATATTTTCTGAGTCTCTCTTGCCCTACCGAGGGGAGCTGAGAAGTGCAACCCAGGCCATATGCTGCGCGAAGCTAACACTTCTAGCTTCTAACTGCTTGCGGGACAGCTTTGCCAACTTCTGCATTACAGACTTGCCGACTGCGCCTCTTATTGCAGGTTTCTTGCTGCTGCTGCTTAATCATAATTTAGAAGGCCCTATAATCCCACCCAAAGCCTTATCATACCCAGCAATGAAATCCCAGGTTAGACTTCCAGAAACTACAACTGTGCAGATGTCTGGGAACCCGGGAATCAGCAAAAATACCCTCATAAGTTGCTGAGGAAAAAGGTGTCTGAGATGCCCCACAAGAAAGGTACACATCTAATCTCGAGCCCTCATCAGGGCAAGGGTTTGTAAAGTGAGAGGAGGGAGGGAAATACCCACAGAAGCCACACCAAGTGAAAGGAAGCGCTCACGTTTACAGCTGACAGCAGGTATCTAAGGTGAAAGACAGGTTCGAATCCCAGTGCTGCCACTTACTACCACTCTTAACCTTCAGTTTCCTCGCCAGTAACACGGGAGGAATAACAATGCTCACATTTCCTCGGGGGTTGTACAGACTAGTGGAGGGCTGCAGTGTATGTGAAGTTGTCAGCCTGCTTCCTGTGATAACAGTGACAACAAAGGAGGCAAACCTGTGATTATTTATAAAGAGGTCCGCAACCCCACAAACTTCTGCTGTCAGAGGAGTTTAGTTAGTAAGGAGCAAAAAGCACTATGTGACATGAGGAACCTTGCTATACGAAAAATAGAACAACCTTAATATAATCAAAGGAAAAAGAAGAAGCATGTTTTCATCAAAGGTAGTTTTTAAAAATGTGAGTGCCAAGAGGTAAAAGCTTTAATCAGCTAGAAAAATCACTAAAGGGCAACCAAGTACTCATTTCCTAGCAGGGTGTGGTGGAACACACCTGTAATCCCAGCACTCGGGGAGGCTGAGGCAGAAAGACAAGATGGGGCCCAGACTGGGCAACTTAGTGAGGCTCTGTTTTAAAGTAAGATGAGTTGGTTATGTAACTCAGTGAGAAGATCCTGTGTTTAGCTCCCACTACCACAAAAAGTGCTCAACTCTTGACAATGCTGTATATGTGAATGCGCACACAGGGCAGGGTCAAAAGCACGCACCGCACACTCTAAGAGAAGACACTGCTGCACTTCTTTCTTATTGTATGGTGAAAAGATGCCCGCTGGATCATACAAATACCTGTTGTCAAACTCAATTTTTCAGTGTCCCTTGTCATCTTACTTCCGCAGCTCTGCTCTAAGACTTTAAAAATTCCAATGGTCATTTTTGGGTTGCATTTCCAAGTGTAATTAAGCTGCACGCTAGAAAGCACCAGGAGAACCACTCAGGACGCGAAACCTCCAAAGCAGCTGAATCGCTGCAAAAACAATTTCTTTTTCTTTCTTTCTTTAAACCAAACTTTCGACCTCTAGTAAACTGGACGTCCCATTCTTCTTTTAGGCAGGGAAAGTGCAGCTTAGCTGGGAAGGTGGAGATACCTTAAACAGCGTTCATTTTTCTCTTCAAAACACATTGAATTAATCTAATGCAGTTGCAGCAAGTGACCGTACTGTGTCCTCCATTTCAGCCCAACAGCCCCGCCGGGAGCAGGCTCCGCGCTCCTCTCTAGGGCCGCATGCTTCTCATCAGTTTATCAGGGTCCTGCTTTCCACTTTGCACACCAAAATGGATGCAATTAGTTTATCTGTGGTGGCCTCAAACCCCCTTATCTCTGCCGTGTCTCTAGATATGCCATAATCTCCTGTTTTGAGATTTGCCTGAATGCTCTAAGGTTATTGAATCCAAATACCATTTTCCACGCACAGCAAATAGTTTCATTTAAACTTTCCTCCAACACACTGCCATTAAGGAGCACTTTTTAAGCGCACTTATCAGGTTTTTGACATTGTTTTCAGCTGTGGTGAGAAAAGTGTACTGCTGCAGATAAGGTGCAGGTGCACCCTTGGGGCTCAAAGGACCCACCCACGTGACAATCAGGGGACCTCATGAGCACACTCCACACCAGTCTGCTGCTAAGGCAAGGTCAGGCTCAGCCTTCTCTCTTCTCCTCCCAGGGCCACTCTAGTCGCCACTGCTGCACCTGCTTCTCCCTGGTGCGTCCTTCACCTGGCAGAACCCCACCACAGTACAAAACTCAGAGCAGCAGGGCCAGGCTGGTGAGAGGTCTCACACACAGGATGCCTTGCATTCAGGTCACATATGGCCCCTTCTGCGGTGGCTGGATTAATGTGATGTACTTAGTCAGGTGCAACAAGGGAAGCCCGAAAACAATCCTTCGTCTCATCCATTGTCGGGTCCCCCACCGACGCTGTCGGCTGTTATAAGCACCAGCTGTAAGACGGATGCTGGTATTTTCAGAAAGACCTTTTGAATCAGGAGGGGCTGTGACAGGCCCCATACTGTGGCAGGGCATAATTATTTCCAATAACTGTCTGTCTAGGCTGCTCTGTGGCTTCCAAAGCCAAACACCTCTCACCGCAACAAAGCAGGCAGCGCTTACTTGGGAGGCACTTTTGTGTTTTGTTCCCACATCAGTTCACAGTGCTGTAAACACCGCTGTGTTGCTAGCTTATAGAGCAAATCAGGAAAGCACATCATCTTCTACAAATAACGATTAAGAACAACCCGCTTGGCGTGTGTGCTTGCAGGCTTCCTTAGAATCTGCTGTAGGAGCAACATTCTAATTTGAGGCAAGATGAGCGACCAGGATCTCGTGGCAGGCACACTCAGTCTTGGAGAGAGGGCCATGCTTTTCTGTTGTGACTGTCTGGGGACAGGAAAGAGGGAAGTCTCTGCAGGGTGAGGTGGAAAGTAGGAATTGGGTTCTGAGCTGGAGCCCTAGCCGGTCGCTCTATAGCTGTGTGACTGTGAACAAGTCAGGAAGCCTCCCAGGGCTGGGTTTCCACCTCTGTGAAGTGTGACTCACGGGGCTATCAGGGTGACAAGTGTGGAAAATGCTCTTGGCAAGGGCCTGGAACTTCCAGGGGTCAAGAAATGGTGGCTATCTTCACCAGAAGAGGGGCTGCTTCTTTGAAGAGTGAGGCTAATCCAATCCAGTGGCCCAGGCTGATTCTCCATGTTGACTAGATACATTCTCCATGTTGCCTGCTGTAAGCTTTTATTCATTCTATCTTTCCTGCTCCTTGTGTCCTCCCTCTAACTTATCAACCCTGTCCTAGGACTCCCCATTTGCTGCTATAGACCTTTCGGACTCAAGTGAAGCCCCAGGCCACACAGGCCTCCTTCCATGCCGCTGCAGCCCGGGGGGCAGGTGACCTTCCTTGTATTTGGTGCCCACTTTGGATGGAGGGACAGCTGGCCTTCCAACTTCATTCACACATGATCTCTCTACCTACATGCAGCTTCTGGAGACAGGATTGCCTATGTGTCTCTGCAGCCTCTAAGGCACCCAGCACACGTCCACAAGTCTCCCCAGTCCTCTGATCCCCAGAACAGCCCTGCTGGCATCACATACAGCCTGTCCAAAACAGGCTTGGGCTTCTCCCCAGACTGACTGCACTGGCAGGAACTTGTCCCCAGGTGACTGGCGGGCACTAAGTCAAGGTGCGCCGCTCTCCTCTGGCCTTTCCCATGCTTCAGTCCTTCCTACCTTCCCTTCAGAGGTGGTGCCTTTTTGGATATTATCCACACTGTATTTTACTTAATGTAATCTTTTAAATTATTTTACACAGATAGTCTTTTTAGCTTCATCCTAAGCAATGACATCCAACCTGTTAATAATTTATTTGACAAGCTAGAAAGGAATAACACCTTTTCTAAGACTGGAAGGTTCAGATGCAATTTTTTCATGATATGCATCAAAACAGACAGCCATTAAAGTAAAGTGTTTACCAAAATTAATACATGTACCCCAGGGAGACAGTGGGCCCACTTGAGTCAGGGCAGCTCTAGACTTCTTGGAGCTGGATTTGAGACATCTCAATCCCTGACCCCATAGTCTTGACCTGTGCCCACTTCCAGCACAGATGCCCCAATATTGGGTGTGATTATATTCAAAATAGATAGGACCTTGAGAGGCTGCAGGAGGAAGGGAATCTGGGTTCTGCCCCCTCGCTGCTCCTTTATAACTTGCCAGGTCATGGCCTCTTTCAAGAGCTAATTTTTATGCTCTTGTTTTTTTATGAAAGTTCATTAACCCTCGCTTTTTTTTTTTTAAAGTCAAGCAATGTGGCATAATAAGAGACAGTACAGGCCCTAGAGTCAGAATGACCTGGATTTCATTTGGTCTCAACTTTTGTTATGTGTAAAATTGAAGAATACATGAATATTGCACCCATTTCACAGGATTTGTAAGAAGAAAAAAAACTGGAAAATGGTTTGTTAGCAATTGAGCACAGGGTCCAGGGAGATGGCTCAGTAGAATAAATGCTTCCCTGGCAAGCACAAGGGTCTGAGTTCAATTCCCTGTTCCGAAAAAAAAAAATCTAGCATGTAGTCATTGCCACATAAATAATATAACTAGTATCATTTTCCCTTGAGTCTAAAAATCTCAAAGACTAACAGATAGCATTTATTGAATATGTGATGCGCAGCAAGCACAGTGTGAAACAATTTACTTTTTCACTGAATCCTTGCAATGACCCAATGAAGTAGAAAATTATACCCCCCCTTTTATGGATGAGGGAACTGAGGCACAAAGGTCAAGTTGCTTGCTCAAAGCGCACATTTATTAAGAGGCCCAGGTAGATTTGAGGACAGACTGTGTAGCGCTAGAACGTGAGACATGAGAATCTGCATGTGTAGCAATGGCCCAGGCTGCCTGTTTATTCAATGCCAGTCTACATGCAGATTTCTACCATATCATTTTAGCCATATGGTGGCCTCAGAATCAGTTTCCTTAGCTATACTATGAGATAGGAAGGTCTGGTGGTTTTGTAGCAGAAGATCACCCCCCTGTCCCCACCTCCACGCCCGTCCCCGTCCTTATATTTCTGTTGCCCAGGTAATAAATAGTTCCTGTTCCAGTTCAGGTTGCTTCATCTCTTAGAAACGGCTGGTCACTTTGTTATACAGCTGGTCACTATGATGCACACTGTATAAACCAATCCCCAACTGCCAGCCATTCTGCCTATTTACTTCCTGCTTGCTCATCTCACATGAGCCCTAGACCACCAGAGATCAAGGCCTGATATTCTGGAAATGATCCCGATCAGTGCCCATCGTAAATAAATGTCTCCAAATCCTGGGTGTTATTTGGCATTTTTTGCTTGTCATTGTAGTTTGGATAGTGTGTCCTAGGGGTTTATGTGTTGGAAGCTTAGTGGCCAGTGTGGGACTATTGGGGAACACTGGCAACTTGAAAAGGTAGAACCCAGTGGAAGGGATTTGATTATTGGGGAGTGTGGCCCTTGGAAGGGTTTAAAGCTTTAATGACCACAGGAATGAACTGTTATAAAGACAACAAACTTAGTTGGGTGCTGTGGTATGCATGTGTAATGATAGGTACTTAAGATGCATATAATGCCAGCTACAGAGGCAGCTGAGACAGGAAGGTCACAAGTTCAAGGCCAACTTAGGCCATTTAATAAGACACTGTCTCAAAGCAAAAAGTAAAAAGCACTGATAATGTAGCTTAATGGTAGAGTACTTGTCTAGCTCAAGCAAGGTCCCAGCTTCCATCTCCAGTACCAGGGGAAGAAGTAGAGCATGACTTGCACTCTCCCCTGCTCCTGCCTCCTGTCTCTCCATATGATCTCTCAGACTTCCGTACACTTTGGCCATGACACCTTCATGAGCTTTTACTAAAGCTAAGCAAAGCCTACACCACCCTCTTGAGCTCCCAGAATTATGAGATAAAAATCCCCTTTGTTTATACTTTACCCAGCCACCTGCACTCTGTTATAAAAACAGGAAACAGAACAATATAGGGGTAAGAGTTGTCACCTCACAGACAGTGGTGACCACTTACTGAGGGCAATTCACAGACATCACAGGGTCATTTTCCGCATGGGGGAGTCCTGGAGACCATGCGCTGCCTGTTACCAAGACCTCTGTTATCTACTGAGCCTTTGTATGACACCCCAACAGGCATCAGGAGTTTGAGCCTGTGACTATGGTAAGCATATTTTTTCTCAAACTATGACATATGAAGACATTAGAGCCAATGAACAATACAGAAGGTGTCAGGCATGGTGGTGCACACCTGTAGTCCTGGCACATGGGAGGCTGAGGCAGGAGGAGCACTACAAGTTAAAGGCCAGCCTGGCCTACAGAGTGAGACTGTTTCTATAAATTAATTAATTAACTAATGCATAAAGGGTTCATTTCATCCCACATCTGCATTAGCATTTGTTGGTTTTGGTGTTCTTAATGTGAACCATTCTGTCTAGGATAAAATGGAATCTCAGAGTTGTTTCCATTTGTATTTCCCTCATGGCTAAAGATTATAAACATTTTTTTTCATGTACTTACTTATTAACCATTTGTACTTTTTCTTTGGAGAAGGGTCTAAGCAGTTCATTAGTCATTTTTTTGATTGTGTGATTTGGTTTTTGGAGTTAATATTAATGAGTTTACTATGTGTTCTATATATTAGCCTTTTGTCAGAGAAGTAATTAGAAATTTTTTCTCCACTTCTGTAGGCTACTTCTTCACTCTATTGATTGCTTCTTTGCTAT
Source organism: Octomys mimax (assembly GCA_002564305.1). Classification (NCBI taxonomy): domain Eukaryota; kingdom Metazoa; phylum Chordata; class Mammalia; order Rodentia; family Octodontidae; genus Octomys; species Octomys mimax. Next base: position 6,943 of record NDGM011181564.1, on the reverse strand, counting down.
GCAGATGCGTTTTAAATTTGGTGCAACTCTGTTTGGTGATTCTTGGCTCTCTGTGCTATTGGAGTTCTGTTTGGGAAGCCTTGACTGTGCCTATGATGTCAAGCATTTTCCTTAAGTTATCTTTCAGCAGTTTCAATGTTCATTTTTAAACCTGAATATCTGACCCATTTTGTAGATACTAGTATGTGAGTCCAGTTTCTATCTCCTGCACAGGGATAACTACTTTTTCCAACACTACTTGTTTTAAAAAGCTATATTTTCTTCAATATATGTTTTGGCCCCTTATTGAAAAAAAAATAGATGGCTAAAGGTGCTTGTTTCTGCTGCTGTGTTTTCTATTCTATCCTACTCATCTACTTCTTTACATTTTTGTGCCAGTGCCATGCTGTTTGTATCACTATGGCTTTGTAGTATAAGTTGAAACACAAAATAAAAGTATAGAGTTCACTGATTATCTCCAAGTCAGCATCCGCATCCCTGTCTCTCTACTCCTTCAGGAGCATCTAGGTGCTTCCTCTTCTCCCCTCAAGTGCAATTCGCCCCGCCAGCATTTCACCACCTCCGTACTACTGAGTTTTGGGGCTGCATAGGCTTTCAGTGTAGAGATTGTTCTGTGCACTACGGAATGTCCAGCAGTAGCCCTGCCCCTTCCCTCACCACTAGACTCCAGAGCCTCCTACCCTCTATGTTGATGACTGACAATTTCTCTGGACATTAACAAATATCCCTTAGGGACAAAAGTCACATCAGGTTAAGAACTACCAGACTGCTAATGGGTAGGCAATTTCTAGACATACTTTTTTCCTTTATCATGTAAAAATGCCCCTTTAAACACTATCATTTTGGCTATCCTGATGAAAGGAATTCTTTGCCAATTAATTTAATGTATTAAGTGGATTTCTAACCACAGCCTACTAAGATGGCCTTTGTAGGTAGCCAATAATTTATTTTCCAAACTAAAACCTCAGCCCATACCCAGTGCTGCCTGGACAGCAACCTAGCAAATCATGCTCCTTCTAAGGCTGCATCACTGTGAACGAACACTACACTCCCAGCTATGCTCACGAGGGCTGTGTGCGTTCACGCTGGCTAACTGTACACTCAGTGACAGACAACAATTACAAGCAGCCCATCTCCATGAGCAAAGTGACACAGACCCAAAGAAATACCTCAAGACTGAGAAGAGGCAGAACCAAGCAGGAGTTTGCCTCGGGCCTCTGGAAGCATAGTCTTTTGGTCATTTCCTCTAAGACACTACTTGAATAACTATATTCACAACAGAAGTACAACAAATTGATCTAAATAAATGCTTCCATTCTTTGTGCATAAATCCAAAAGGATCATGGTTACCCCTTACAGAAGGCTTCTGTCTGTTGTGGGTTTTTATTGATGTATTTGAGCTTTGTTGTCCCCTTGGTGCCGCTGGAAAGCCAGGCAGCTACTACCTGACTCGTTCTGCATTTGAGCTCATCAGTCCTGGTACTGACTGGTGAAAGTGACAGCAAAGTTTTCCACACGTACATGAGGGCCATGTCCACAACCTCTTCGCCTCAGTGTAACTCAGCTCATTTTCTACCATTTGGAAGAGAAGAGGAACCTCCTTCCCCATTAAGCACTTTTACACTGCACTGAATGCTTATTTCTGACTTCTTTAGCTGGCATCTTCCCTTAGTTTCAGGGGGGAAACTATAGTTTCCCCTACTGTAATCACTGGCAGTCCAAACCACCAGTGTCCCAAATCCACATAGTCTGGGTACCTCTAAATTGTTGACCACAACCTTCAACCTCAGCAGAAGCCATGCAGAACAGGGATTTCCTCCAAACAAGCCGGTGAGGCCAAGCAGAATAAATTTTAAGGCTTTATATTCAACAACTGGGAAAGTGGGGTTGTCTTTGTCCACTTTCTGGTGCTATAACAAAAATATACAAAACTGGATGTTTTATTAGGAAAAAAGTTTGTTATTTACCTCACAGTTTTTATGGCTGAAAGTCCAGCCTCAGTTGTGCCCATCTGTTCTGTCTAGTTAGGGGCTCATGGCTACAACATTCCATGTCACTAAGCAGAGGACCTGGCTGCCAGCATTGGAGCTCTGGGGGACACATTCAAGTCATACCCAAAGGACAGTGGGGAGTTTATTCTGTTTTGTTAGACTTGAACCTGAAATTGCGTCAACTAGCAGTTGCTACACAGTCATCTTAACATCCAAGACAGAACCCAAAACACAGAGAAAAGCAGAGCTACATACAGAAAGGAGAAGAAAGAAAGAAGACCCTGAAGTCGTACTTTCAGATCAGCAAGATGCTCTGGAAGCCAGGCCCACCCATTCATTCATCTGATAGTGACTTGAACTCACACTTAAGCAAAAATGTATATTGTAGGTACTCTCTGTCCTCACTCCATGTACTATCAGATACATAAACCCAGTGACAGTGCCTGTCACACTTTTTGAAAGCAACTTCCAGTGAGAATTACTGTCTTTATTGCAACCCAAAATGTGCATATACCCCCTACCTCTAGAGCTGACTCAGCTTTATAAAACCACAGTCTTCACTAACATGTGATGATGTGCTATCCTGTCTTATTACATATTCTTTTAATACTCATTGTGATCCACTAAATGGATTACATGACCTTTATTTTGAAAAACGCTGCCATATGAGATTAGGTTGAAAATTGATTTCACCAGAAAAAATGAAATAAAAAATGAAAGGATAATTTCAGTAAATCAGGTTATTGAGGAAAGCAAGATTGACCCCTAAATTACCTAGAAGGTTTAGCAAGTATCTAGCAAGACAAAAATGCGGTCGTACACCTCCAACTGCCCAGGACCCACCATAAACAGAGGAGGAAAAATCATAATGAATTAGAAATCAATTACCTACAAAAAGATATTTACCTTCCAGAGCACAATTAAAAGCATACCTACAGTGAGGGGGAGAGGCTGAGCAAGATGAGGCATGTCTGAAATTCCAGCTATTCAGGAGGCTGAAGCATGAGGATCCCAACTGCAAGGCCCACCTGAGCAACTTTGCAAGACTGCCTCAAAACAAAAACTAAAATGGGTGTGGTTGTACCTTAGTGGTAAAGCACATGACTAGGATGCTAGAGCCCTGGTTTCAGTACCCAATACAGCAAAAGAGATATACCAAGTAAAGAAAGAGATACCTAAGTCCTGCCAATAAGCTGAGACACATTATTTATCGATGGGCTGAAGTTAATTATGGCAGTGATGCTCAGCAATAGCTGAGCAACGTCAGAACAGTGCCTTTGTGTTAGGATCAGGAATCTGAAGGCAGATGTGGGGCAGGAAGGGAGAGAGAGACTATGAATGAATGAATGAATGACAAAGCTTGCAGTATAAGCCCCTTGTCTTTACTTATGTATGTAAGATAACTACAAAATTCTAGAAAGTATTGTAGGCTGGATAAGACAGAGTATTTTTAACTTTTCCATGTACCCTATTTGTATTGTCAGTCAGCCAAACTTCCTTTTTGTTTGCTTAAAAGCACTGGAGAGCCCTAATTAAATCTGTGGAATCAAAAGGAGGATGAAATTTCTTAGGCTTGCTGGAAATCGAGGCCAGGGATGGTAAATATTACTGTGAAGCCTCACGCTGTTTTCACTCAGGAGACTGTGAAGATAGCTCCTCCCATGCTTTTCCGAAGCTGTGAGGTCCAAGTGCAACTGCCTGGCAGTTGGAGAAGCCCACTAACTTTTCTGCCACCAAGAGGGAAACTCACGAATTTCAAAGAGAGAAAAGTTTAAAACAAGCAAGCACTTGCAAGTCCAGAATTCTTTTCTGACAAGTCTCCCAGCAGCAATGACAGGCGACCTCACTACAGTGTGCTGCAGGCAGATTTCCTCATTGTTCATCACTGTATTGTTCAAATACATCCCGCCTGCATGACTGAACTTAAGCAAATGAAATGAGCAGCATGTGCAGATATTACAAAGAAGCGCTAACCCCTTCCTGTCTAAGCAGTCCTTGGAGTTGTCTGAGTCTGTCTTATCCTTCTCTAGGACATGTAAATATTGTGCTAGAGGCTTGCACGTGTGTTATTGTTTACTACAGAATTCTCAGACACACAAAAATGAAGAATAAAGCCAGATATAATCCCAGTATTCTGGGAGGCTGGAGCAAGAGGACCATAACTTAAGCCCTGTTTGGCATTTTAGCAGTTTAGCAAGATGTTATCTAAAAAACAAACAAACAAACAAAAAACCAAACCAAAACCAGGCTGAGGATACAAACCACCCTGAGTCAGAGCCCCAGCACCAAAAAGAAAACAAAAAAAACCAAGACACAACGAAGTCGAAGCACAGACTAATCCATACACCTGCCGCCTAGTTTGTGACTTTAAAGAGACAGAAGTACAGAGTTTATGTTTCCCACGTGTCTGTCACTATTAAATATTCTTCTATTTAAATTAAGAAAAATACAGAGTGCAGTTGTCATTTCTATTTTCGTTAGCACCACCACATCACTGATGTTCCTTTCACAGGTACTGTCCTGGTTATGAGCCCCATTGGATACACGCAAGTCTCTCTACCCTCCTTTAAAGGGTGTGTAGGTCAGATCAAAGTGCAGCTTGACTAGGTTAAGTCAGTCAAGGTGCTTTGCTTCCTCTCCAGGCATTGATTTGGAAGGTCCAAAGATCCCTCTCTATCAGGACAGAAGGCACCGTGTCAGCTTGAAATCTCACACACATCCTCTGAGCTGGCTGGGAAGTTTCTAGGGGCGAAGAGATGAACCAGCTTTCCTACAATACTGCTACGATCAGATCAGCGCTGCGGCGGCTTTCTTCCCGAAGGGATCGCCTCCCCAGACGCAGCCGTGTGGGTACTAGTAAACAGACCGTGTCAGTTCGAAAAGTTCTGAGGAGTTGGCTTTGGTGCGCATACAAGCCCCAGCAGATCCCAGGAATGCTCAGGATAATTACCACCCCACCCCGGAGCTCCAGCTCAGCCCGCTCACATCTGGAAGGAAGCGGCCACACAAAGGCAAGCGAAAGACAAGACCACTTGCAGCTAATGTCTCAGGCCAGGAAAGATCTGACCCGAGGCCTCCTGCTTTGGGACCAAGGACAGTACTAGAGCACAGGGTGTCCAGGGCAAAGGAAGAATTTGCCCTCTCGTCTAAAAGAAATGGGACTTGTCAAAAGAGGAACTAAATATCTTTATTTTCCCTCTCCAGATGAAAATGAAAAATAAAATACTCAAGAAAACAGATAAGGGAGACTCAGCACAGGAACGGCTAGGATGCGACACACCTATTTTTTAAAAAGGGCAGCCAAACCAAATCTTTTACATCCTGTGCAAAATCCCTCCTACTCCTTTCTCTGCCTTTGGAAAGTATCTCCAGGCAGCCGGATCTGGGATTCATCAGCTCATCTCCCTGCCTCCCAGGAACCCGCGGCAACCGAAGCCACTGGTCCCAGGGGGCGCGTGTGCAAACCCCACCCGCGCCAACGCCTCGAAACCGCCAAACTTCCTGTCTCCACACCACCAAAACGACAGAAGCGCCGCGCCGAGTGCTCCAGGGACTCCAGCGCAGGCTGCAGCCTCCCCCAAGCCTGGGGCGGGGCGTCCGGCGGAGAGCGCAGGGGACCCGCACCTCCGGTGGGGGGTCTCCAAACCTGCGCGCAGCGCCGGGGGCGCACAGGGTGCCCCGCAGTGGCGCTGTTTGGTGGCCGCGCTGGGGGCTTGCGGGCCGGCCAGCTTCCTACCTGCTCAGCGACCAGCTCGCTCCGGTGCGAGGGGCTGTCGACTGATACTTTATTGTCTAGGAGGCGCACCGCGGGGGACCCGGGGACCCGGCCGGGTGCGTGTCCCACAACTCCGCTCGGCGCCGCGCCTTCCCCGGGGGCTACCTGTCTCTGCCGCCGTCGTCTCCTTCTCGCTCTCTGGTCTGCCCGCGCTCCAGCCCGGCGCGGGAGCCGCACCGCCCGACTCCCCGGCTAGCTGGGCAGCCAGCCCCTGCCGCATCCCCGGCCCGGGGCTGCACTCGCCGCACGCCCGGGCTTGGACCCGCACTCGGGCTGGCCCGGCCGCCTGCTCGCGTCCTCGGTGCTTCTGTCCCGCGGGCTAGGTCCGCTGTCAGCCCGGCGCTCGCTCCTTTCTCCCCAGCTGCCCCCGCCCGCCGCCTCTCCGGGGGCTGGGGCGGCCGCTGCCAATGAGACTCGGCTGCGGCGCTGTTTCGGCCCAGCCATTGTATCGGAGGGAGGAAGGGGAGGGAGCCGGCGGGGAGGGGGCTGCGGCGGGCCATCCCCGCAGAGAGGCGCGGCGCGGGCGCGGCCCCGAGCAGGGGGGCGGGGGAGCCGGGGTCACAGCTCCGCGCCTCTCCTTCGCGCCAACCCCGAAATCGCTAGGAGAGACCTGATTCTTGAACCTCCCAGGCTCCAGGCATCCCAGGACCTTAGAATAAAAGGCATAAGGTGCAGAATACTCAGGAGCCCTAAGGTGTGGGGACACGACCTGAGGTGACATTTCCGCAGATATGGTGTGTCTGCTTTTTCAAAAAGAAAGAAGAAACAAGACGAGAACAGAGAGAGAGACAGGGACTATCCCATGCGAAGCATTTAAGCATTCTGTGATTCGAAAGTGTATTGTGCTTTCGTGATTTTCTTTATAGACAAGGAATTCGGGAGGCCCAGAGATTAACTCAAAAGTGACAATTAAGTGGCCTGACAGATACTCCAACTTGATCCAGGGCAGAGCAAATGGAAGCAGGAGGAAGAAGACCATTTGCAGAAGACCTCCTGCTAGATGTCCCTATTATCTGTAACTGAGCAGAGCCTCAGAGGTCCGCTACAGGGCTGGGAGAAAATCTCTTTTAAATGTGAGTCCCCTTCCATGAACTTATTTATCTATACAGATCAGTTAGTTCATTTTTTAAAAGTTTTTTAAAAAACATTTTTAAAAAAAGAATTACCTTGTAACTCC
>NDGM011181562.1:0-16371 GCA_002564305.1 Octomys mimax | reverse complement strand
TGTCTCTTTGATATTTGTTTCTCAATACAATAAAAAATAAATAAATAAATAAATAAATAAAAATAAACACTCAGACAAAGGTTTTCTCTCTAGAATTTATAAAGAACTAAAAATCATCAAGGCCCCCAAATTTAAGGACTCAATTCAAATGTTGCATCTGAGATGAACACACACTTCTCAGAGGAAGAAACACAATAATCAAATAAAGACATGAAAAAATGCTTCACATCACTAGTTATTAATAAAATATAAATTGAAACATAACTGAGATACGATCTCAACAAAAAAATGGCTATCATAAAGAAATCAGCGAAGAAGAAATGTTGGTGAGGCTGTGGGAACAAAAGGATCTCTTCTCAAGTGCTCATGGGAAAGTAGACCAGTGCAACCATTATGGAAATTAGTATGGGGAGTCCTCAAAAAACTAGGACTGGAAATTGCATTAAATCTACCTATGCTACTTCTGGGAATTTTCCCAAAGGAACTGAAAACATCATATCATAGTGTTATATGTACACCTATGTTTATAGTATCTGAAATTGTTGTATCCAAATCTTGGAAACAAATAAAATTCCCATCACCTGAAGAATGAATGAAAAAGTTGTGATACTTTTATACAATGAAATATTACTCTGATATAAAGTAAAGTAAACTGGGGTCCTTCATATATAAGCAGATGACACTGGAAGATATACCCATAAGGGAAATAAACCAGACACACATGTGTAAATATTGTATCGTCTTCCTAGTGTAAGAACTCAAAAGAATAAATACAAATTGGAAGGTATAATACAGTTAAATGGAAAGACAGAACTTAAGGATTGAACAACGAAGAGAGAGCAAGGAGAAAAGTTAGGAAATATGGTAGGGGGAAAACCATACATTTATATAAACGAGATGGATATGGCAATGGTCCTGAGCATCTACATAGGGTTTTTGAATTTAGCAGTTAATGGATAGAATTCTCCCTCTGACTAACTCTATATGCTGTTATCTTGGAACTAAGCAAGTACACTGAGGATAGCAATGTGTAATACTAAAACCATGCTTGAATTACCTATCATTTTGATCTTCTAAATGCATACTGCTCCTGAAGTCATATTAATTATTGCTGTACTCTCTTTGAAGTGTTTGTAAAGGGAAAAAAAGTAATAAAAGAAAACAAGAGAGAAGAAAAAAAGTCATAGAATTGTAGCATATTACTGCTACATTGTTGTATATGGTTTGATTTCTAAATTTCTGTGTAGAAATTAATTTTTTTTCACATTATGTAGTCATATAATGTTTAGACTATCCATGGTTTTTGGAAAATAGCAGTTTCATGTTATGTCTAAGGTGTTTGATATTGAGACAGATAGTGATGTTAAGCCCCACTGCCTCTGTTTCATGGTAATAATATCACTGAGCTTCTCCTTTGGTTGTACAACAATGAATGTTTGCAGATCAAAAATTATAGAAATATAGGGACTATAAGAACAACCAATATTTTGACCCTAGCTCTTCAAATCAGAGCGGACTCAAGACATAAGTGAACCTGTGTTGTGACATCCTGTAACTCAGTGGTGTCCCAAATTTTTTGATCAAGGAGATTATGGGGCCACAGAGGAAAGTGATTTGAGATGTATAGTGGATCTAAGGAGAATCGCCTAGAAAGAAATACATTCATACAGGATTTCACAGAGAGCAAATTGATCAAGATATGGTTGTGACTCATTCAGATGTCTGTCACTGACAAAAGATCTACAAGGTGCATTACATGGTTTCAGGGTAAATCCTGAGGGGATTTGACTGACCTTTTCAGATATAAAAGTTACTTTTTTGTTATATAGGTCTTGCTTTAACTTGGTCTTAACCATTCAGCAGAAAAGCATAAATACGGTATAAAAAGTAAAGCTATATTAATACGCTGAGCTATAAAAGTCTCAAGTTTACAACTTCTGACAATTGCCAGTTCTGTTGATTACCCACTAATATTATGGATTATTGGATTATATTGGGTTATTTTGCTGAATTCCTGTACCTACAATATTTGAACTGGCATGAAGTATGAAATGGACCTTTAAAGACTTCTCCAAATAAAGCTTCTCTACCAGCAGAACTCCCACATCTGACCAAACAAAAAAAGGTATAAAATAAAGAATTATTTTGTAGTGAAAAAAATGTATATACACAGTATTTAGTACAGATAAACAGCTCCTTTTTCTTAGTTCAATGAGAAGAAAAGTTTATAGTAATTATTTTAGAAAAGATATTATGTCTGCATCTTGTCCTCTTAATAACCACTATGAAGACAAGAATATGCAATATGTTAATTATTGTAACTGTCCTACTAATCTGTTTTGAAACTATTTTCTTGCTATTTTTTCTCATTAAAATTAACAAAAAGTTTTTAAAATCTTAAGAAAAACTATTAGCATTTTACAGATAAATAATTATGTTAGGATCAAGGAATTAATATCAGCAGCAGAGAAATGAAGAAATAAATTGTTGTGAAATGGAGTTTTATTCTCAACTCCCAAGCCATCACTTTTTCTACTTTATGTAAAGATTTCCTTTTGGTACTCATATTTCAATTAAGCTAATCAAATACATTATTGATACAAGGCATAACAAGTTATGCTGTTGTCATTTATTATAAGAGAAAATTAATTTATGCAACTGTTAAAGAGTGCTTGTGATGTATAAGGTAGCTTCCTAGGCGATAGTTTATTTCTGTCAATTGAATTAGACGTACTCTACAAAAATTCTTTCACTGGTAATGGAAATCCTAAATATCCACAATAAATGAATTGTACTTTTGTGCCCAGATGCTATGATCCAGGCAGCAACAGTGCTCAGTGAAGGTGCAAGCACTCCCGTTCATTTATTCAGCCACGCAACCTAAGAGAGCCTACTCATCCTCAAGTCTGCTGAGACTCAGTAGTCTTATAATGGAAAGTGAAGGAATGCACGGGTTGTCCTCATTTTATTTCTTTCTGAAATAAATGACTTTAATTATTTGAGTTCCTGGGCTCGTTCTCGCTTTAATGTATGTACACCAAAAGTCATCTCAACATGCAGACACATTAAATGGGTGTTGACAGAAGGTCTGCAATGGCCTGTCAAGAAGAATTAAAGAACTGTCATGGACATGCTAGGAAAAAGAGAACACAAGTATGAATGGTCATTTCTTCTTGTGGTGAATTTACAGAGACTTTAGAGTGTGTCTACATTTACAGATTATGTTCACCATATAGTAAAGTTATTTGTCATTTGTGAGGTTTTCTGAGTGTTTTCAACTGAAAATCAATTCAATTGAAATCAATAAAATGAAGAAATAAATAAAATAAACATCTAAGTGTGACACTGAATGAGGATTTTTATGGAGCAGGGGAGTTGGCCCAGTGGAGTAAGCTCCTGCCTGGCAAGCACAAGGACACAGGTTTGATCCCTGGTACCATATGCTATGCTGCCCAAGAACCACAGGTGCCCAGTGGGCCCTGGAAGGGGGCTTAGTGGAGCATGCCAGTAATCCCAGCACTGGGGAAGCTGAGACAGGAGTATCACTATGAGTCTGAGCTACTTAGTGAAACCTTGTACCAAATACATAAAAGATTAAATTAAAAAGAACATTAAAGGGAATTTTAAAAGAAAAGAACATGTCACAGAAAAAAGCACCAAATGAGACAGAATGAGAAATATGCTATTTAGGGAAATTCAAGAAGTTCAAGGGAGCGCATGTTGGGTGAGGCCAAGGCTGAGACTTCAAGTCTTTAGTTCCCCCTGAAAGTCAGGTGACAAACAGCAGGTGTGACCAAGGAGGCTTCCCAGAGATTTTTCTGAGTTGTCTACTTATCTGTTTCCTTCTAGCTCATGCTCTGCCTTCTAGTTATTAATTTTTCCATTTGGAGGAAAAGGATTTGCAAAGGAAGAAGGAAAGCTAACAAGTAAACATGGAAGACATCAACCAGCAGACAAGTTCATGTCGAATGACATTTCAGCCTCCATGCTGTGTTACATTAAGACAGATAATATCTTAGGCACAGTATCCTAGGCAGCCTCTCTAGTTGCACACTCTGCTTGATCACCTACTATGCTTTCCCTGAAAATTACCTGAGTGATCTTATGTATCATTGGCAAATGTTTTATGCATATGAAATGGGTTTTAAGATTTCAGTCTGATTAATTAGTGTCAATTAACATTGTAATAAATATAATAATGACATTGTTATTTTAATGTTATGTCTCACTATAGGAGTCTGGAAAGCTATCAACGGAGAACATTGCATGACTTTAGGTGGCATTGAGCCTTGTCATTTCCGTTTTGAAAACTTTCACATTCATTGGTGGTGGCCTCATGGTCTCCAATAATTTAAATCCTGCACATTCAATTTATGTGACAAACTCCTACTGTTTTACAAGCGGCTGAAGCACAGTTGTGACAGGTGGCCATGTAATTGAAACAGGCTATGATAGTGTTCAGGTCAAGCAATGCAGACTTAAATTCCTTAGACTTCCTCAGAGTCTCCTTTGATGCAGATGTTGCTTTGTTTTTTATTGCTTAAACTTTACCTGTAAAAACTATTTTTTTAAAATTTTTCCTGCAATTATATCTTGAGGCAATAGCAAATGGAGGGTTAAATCTTTGCTTTTCACTTTTTGAAATTAATAACCTATAACATATCTAGATTGCCTTAATGACATTTTAACAAATGCTTGTCTTTTCTGTCATGAAGTTAGGCATATTATATAGTATACAACAATAACTAATACATTCTTGGGCAACCTGAATTGCAATGCCTTGGCATGCATTGGCATATGGCACAATTGAATTTAAACAGTATTGACTAAAGCATCCTTTGTGTACTTACCAACAATTTTATATTTTAATAACTGTTTTTGAGAGCTTATAGATTTTATAAAGAGACAAATAGATACAGCAGTGTTTATTAATCAGCAGGATTTATACAAGAAGTAATATTGTATTGCATTTTAAACAGTTTATTTGTGCAAAGACCAAATGGTAGTTTTTCCAATAAGTGGATTACACATAGTAGGGGCAATGGTAACTGAGATAACAAGGAAGACTGGGAAAACAGCTCGTGGCAGTTTTCTCCTGATTGCTAGCACTGAAAGTCCATGAAGTACTAGCCTAACTGGACCCATGACTTACCCATTCCTCTTTATCTTTCTCTGTATTGGCTTTAGATATTTTATTAGCATAAATTTTAACAAAGAAAACTCTACTGTAATCAATCAATGTATGTGTATTTGATCAAATTAAATTTTGCTTTGAGCATCTTCATTGGATATAGATTGAGAGTATATATTATGATAACAATTTACCGAGACCATTTGAAGTATCAGTTCAAATAATTGTTGTCTTTTCTCAAGTATAGCACAGAAGTAATGTTTTACCCTGAGAAACTCAGATTTTCACCTACAAGTAAGTGACTCAGAAAAAAAAAAAACTACTAATGAGTCTAAGAGAAGATAGCTGTCAAACAACACTACAGAATGCTAAAGGCTTCTTAAGGAGAAACTACTGTGGATCTTTGCAGAAGCAACTTATCAGGTCTTTTAAAAATGACAGTACCTAAAGAAAGCCTGTGTCCTGGCACAGCACAGCCTACTTACCAGTGTGCATGTGTGCTATGTTTTAATATTGTGCTTGAGGAAGACTCCTTGGAAGATGGTGAGGAAATCACTCTCTGTCAGTGAAATAAGCCACATAACTTCCCTAAATCCTACTTCCAGGTTGAAGTTGACAGCAAATTCTGTGGAAAAGTTACTATTTTATCTAGGGAGCTGCAGCAATTCTGGAGAATATAATAGTTTTCAGTACAAATTTACAGCACAGCAGCCGTCAGAGATAGATAACTTCGTAGGAGTCCAGTAAGTTCAGTTATTCTGAATATCTAGGGTGCTAGAAAACTATAAGCAAGACAAACACAGATGTTGCACCTCAGGTGACTTATACTGACAGAATTTCCTTCTTTCTTCCCACTGTCAAATTAGAAAAAGGATACTGACTGCAGTATAGGGAAGAGGAAAATCAGAAACAGTTTGAGTGAACAAACTTGAAAGCCTCCATTTCAGGCTCTTGTGTAACAGTGCATAAAAAGAATGGTTTCTTTGAAGATTAATAAGCCATATGAATGCTATAGGGAGATACTTTTGCATATGTAAAGCACAAGTTTCCATGAAAACAAATCTAGAAGACTAAAGTGAACTTCAATATGTTTGGAGTAAAAATAAAAGAAAAATCAGCAAAGGCAAATCGTGCATTATTCAGGACTTCTTTTCTTTGTCACAGAAGGGTTTTAATTCAAACTATTGTGCTCAAAAAGAATTAAGATTGGTTATGTATGTATACAAACTCCTCATAATGTATTCAATCTTTATGTAATGAAAAGATATAGTAAAATATTTTATTTTTTTAAAAAAACTATTTGGCTGTAAAATGAGCCAATAATCTTAGATATTATGTGGGCCAAGTGTCTAAGAAACATATCCACTTAGCATGCAAACATGTAGTTCTCACTTGTGCAATATGAGTAAAGACAGATCCCAGTTTTGCTATATTCTTTTTTTTTTTTTTTCCTCTTTAATAAAGTCTTCTGCAGGTCAGCTCTCAGAAGCCCCATTCTGACTGCTACTGGAATGGGACTACAAGAATGGTCCTCAGCAAGGAAACTCACTGTTTCATTTGCAGAAGAGGGAAGGGGTTTCTCTTCATTTTGGAATGCATTCACTCCAGAAGGTACTTTCTTCAATTTAATCACACAGTTAAGACTATTTTCTGGTAATATGGTTTTGATTATTGGAGGGAGTTTGAAGCATAATTTAATGTACTACTTAATCAACAATCAACAACCTTGGAAGGGACTGACAACATTCTAAAGTTTTATTATTGTTATAGTTATTTAAGAACAACAGACATTGCTATAATGTTATTTAATTTTTCCTATGATAATATTGATATCTAATCTATCTGATATACATTAATTTAAATTTTACAAGGTATTTAATATCTTGTAGTTTGAAATTGTCAGGGGATAATGATAAAAACAGCACCAAAATTACCCAGGCATAATGTGTCTTAACAATATTTAAAAACAGAAAAGTTATGTGCATCCTTATTGATTTGTAATGATTAGTGTGTATGATATCCATTAGCATGAAGAAGCATATCCAGAAGAACATAAAGAATCCAACTTCATATTTAATTACAGAATGAAAATACTTATCAGATATCTTTAAATATTTTTCTACATTAATCTGTTAACAATTCTGTGCTCTCACTTAGAAAGGTTTTGTGATCTATGGTATATTTTATAAACTATGTGACCAAAGCATTAGCTATCTGTTATGGTTTATGTCTAGTTCTTCCCAAAGTCTCATGAACTGATGGTGCTCTTGGATTCTAGAGTTTGTGGTTATTTCATGATCCAATGTTGGGATAATGGGCGTGAGATTGCTGAAATTATGGGTATGAGTGCTACACTGGCCTTTGGGTGGGTAGCCTAGATGCAATGTAAGGAAGGGAAAAAGGCCTGCTTTCTGCCACTGATCCTTTCTTTTTCCTCTTTGTGTTTTGCTGTTTTCTGCCACCATGAACTGCTGCCCTCTTCTATGTGCCACTCAGCCTAGGAATCAACCTAATATTGAGTGAAAACTCCACTAACTGTGAGCTTAATAAACTTTTCCTTCCTTAACTCTGGGTGTCAGGTATTTTGCCCCAGCAAGGAGAGAAATGTAACTGAGACACCATCCATCTGCCAGCGACACTGGAGGGGGGAGTATAGTGAATTAACACACTTAAAACATTTGCAAAAACCCCTTTAAACAGACAGATGTGTAAAAGGATTAACTCTTCAGTCGAGGTTTTGAGTCACTCAGAAGTTATGGCATAAAGCTAATGAGTTAGCTGTGAATTTTCATAGAAAGTCAGTACACTCTGTTTATAAACACACACACACATATATATATATATTTTGTGTGTGTGTGTGTGTGTATATGTGCTCAATATTATGATCATTAGCATTGCCAAATATTTTCTTTTATTCTGCCTAAAAATGTTAGTGTTGCATGTTTTATTACATTTAATTTTCTGTTTTGGAAGACATTTTCATTTATATCAGTTTACCTAATGCAGCCCCCTTAATTTTTTTTAAAGTTTTAAATTTAATAAAGCAGTGTTATGAATGAACTTCTTTATGACTTGGGCTAACCCAGATACTTTCATATCATTTCTTACTTGTCCTATTTTTTCTGAATTAAGACATTTTTAAAAAATGACTAAAATATACCCTTCTTAAATATTTTCTTGAAGTAGAAATTAATTCTAGTTGTCAATAGCCACAAGAGGGTAATTATTGCTTATAACAAACTAGGATATAATTAAATATAACTATGAAAGAAATACATGAAAATTTTTCATAACAATAAATGTTTGATGATTGAGAAAATGGAAGCTCTTAGTAACATGATTTAATTATTTCACTCTATCTATCTATCTATCTATCTATCTATCTATCTATCTATCTATCATGCTGCATCCAATTACCCAACCACAATCAAAAAGATATATAAAGAGTAGTTTTGATTAAAACCATTCTTGAGAAAAACTCGCCTTTCTGAAGAAAATGAATAAGACTTATGAAAACTCCAGAGTTTATAGAAAATTCAAATGAAATTGCATACCTGAAGATATTAAAGACACTTTCTAAACTGTTCCAGACTGAACATGTCTCATAGAGTTTCTCATTCAAACTTTCTAAAGGTGGACTTTTTTTGGTTCATTTAAGTATTCCAGCCTTTCAAAATAAGTGGAATACCTTTCTTCAAACAGCCCGAATTTTCAGTTAACCAAAACAAAAATGAGATTAGAAATATAAGGAATTGCTAAAGGCATATCACATGAATGACTCCATGAAAGCTGAGAATAACAGTTGTAAGAACGAGTATGTCTAAGCATATCTGAAAACCTTAAATAAAGCGTCAACAAGATCCTCCAGATTTGAATGTGACTATCATGAAAAAGCAAGAGTCTCAGTAGGCTGGCAGAAGCAAAGAGAAACAATTGCAAGGTTGACGTTGCATAATTGAACAGGTTGATGAAAGAGCAATAGCTGGATATCATTTGTGTTTTAATACCATTCCAATAAGTAGTAAAAACATAATGAAACATAAAAATATTCAATTATAATAGCAAAATAGGTACATAAATAAATACCATAGGATAAATGTACCAAGTTATGCATAAGCATTATACTATATAAGGGAACTATAAAGGTTTCCTAGGGGTGGGACAATACATTGAGTGAATGGAGATTGATATGTATGCTTCTGATTCAACATGCATCAATGTTTTTTAATATTGAACATACATTTCTACATTTATAGCAATACTAATGCACTTATTTCACTATAAAGTACTGTAATAAGCATCAAATTAATGTGATTTGACTAAAGAAAAACATTATTATTATTATTATTATTATTTTGAAATTGGGAATTGAACTGAAGACTTTGTGCCTGAAGGCAAACACCATGTTGCTGAACTATACTCCTGCTCCTCAAAAGAAATTGTTCATTAAAATTTAGAGAAGAGAGGCTCAGGGATGTCAAGATGTGTCTATTTTCTTTAGTTTACAGCTTCCAAATGTCATCTAGATTTTGTTATTTACTATGTAGTAAGTCAGAATGTTGAAATAGATCCTACAGTAGGTGATGCTTAAGAAAGTGTCCAGGATCTGTGTGTATCTCATTAACAGAAACTTAGTCACATCGCCACATGTACATACAAAGGAATCAAAAAAATAGAGTTTGTAGCTACTATAAAACAGAGTAGGATGTGTGCATGCCTTGAGACAAACCAACTTGCAAACGGAATGACTTAAAAAAAAACCCTATTGTCTAAAACTTTCAAAAGATCAGGAATTCAGAAATTGGCATTCTATGTACTCTAGACTCATTATCTTTCTACCTGTACTTAGAAGATATATGTAGCCAGAGTAAACGAACAAACTGTGGACCGATGGTGCAACAGGCTACTGGTCAGATAGTTCTGCCCCACTATTCTTAAACTTTGCTATTTGGTCACTCCACATAATATAAGTATTTCACATTTTTAAATATTTCTGAAAAGAAATGTTATCATAGAAAAACATAAGACATTCATGGGAAGCCAATAAGAGTGTGAGAGCCTAATAAAAAAATAAAAATCTCCTTATTGTTCAGTAAAGAGAAGGTTTGAAATTATTTTGTTATTCATCACATATATGAAATTTTATTTTATTTTATTTTATTATTTTTTTTCTGGAACTGGGGATTGAACTCAGACCCTTGTGCTTGCCAGTGAAGCACTTATTCCACTGAGCCATCTCCACGGCCCCCACATATATGAAATTTTAGCAGAGACTTCTTGCTCCATAGGAAGTGGCTGCTAGGTCAGGACCAGTCTTACCACACTGGCTTATTTTCGCTGGAATGAGGTTCCTTTTGCACAGTCCTTAATGGTTGGCCTCTGCTTGTCCATTGGCAAGTTCTTCGCTAACTATTATGCTATGTGACTACTCGGTCCAAATATATTAGAGATATGGAATTTCACATCATGATCGCTATTTTTCAGCAGGAATAAAACGCAGGCTTCTGTGATTGGATTTATAATATATTTACCAATAAAATTCCCTCCAAAATTTAATAGTTGTCAATTATTTTTGGTTGTGGAGACAAAATATCCAACATCCAAACTTAAGGAAGAGAATATTTATTTAATTCACAGTTTATAGGGTTTCAGTCTGTAATCAGCTAATTCCAGGGCAAGGTGTTGCAATAGGTGAGAATTGCTAAGGACTAACAATTAATGATAGGCAGAAGGTGGAAGAACAAGTGCAACTTGTTCTAGCCACTTCTTGCTGCTACTTTTATATTATATCTAGGCTAATGAGAATATGGCAGTATCAAACTATTCTATAGACTTATAAAGTAATCACATATCTTTAATCCCATCATCATATACTCTTGATCCAGCCACCTCTGCAAAAGCCCCACCTATAACTACATGAAACTTTAGAGTGACATCTCGATACAAGTCATGATAGTAGTTTCTGGTATACTTGCTTCTAGCTGGTTTTATGTGAAAAGATCATTATCGTTGTTTTTCCTTTTTGTTATAGCCTCTAAATTTAATCAATTTCTCCTTATTTAGACAGACTTTGACTACTTCATTTCCCTCTTCTGCCTAATAAGGGGCATGCCATTGAGGCAATTATAAACATGAGTTTAATTTATATTGGAAGGCAACACTGGTTCCATAGAGCTTCTGGGCTAGTCACTGTTCTTTCATACACAAGCAGTTGTAACTACCAATTAATTGCTTAAGACTTAATTTTGCTTTCTTTTTTCTTTTAAGAAAGAAACCAGCCGACAAAAAATGATATGGAAATTCTAAAAAAGATGATATGAGATTAATCATGATTAATATATTACATAATTATAACTTAAAAGTAACTGCTTAGACTATAAAACAGGTATGCATAACTGATCAAGCAATATAAAAACAAGTAACACATTTAATGAATTAAAAATCACAACTATAACTATCTTATTTCTTTTGTATATGTCTTTTTTCTTCCTTATTTTCTTCTTTTATCCATTCTAGTTTTTCTTTCCTTTTGATAATTTACATTTACAAAATCAACATTATTTACATTTTCAGTTTCTCACACTAGGGAGATAATAAAGTGTTTACTTATTGGAGACAGATATATTTCACTTATGAATGTGGTATGTAGTTGCATCCATTTATCTATAAAAGACTCAAGATTATCTTTCCTTTTGTCTGAGTTATAATACTCCATTGTGTAAATACACCGTATCTTTTTTATCAGTTCTTCAGTTGATGGACATTTGGCTCTTCAAGATTTAGCTATAAAAATTTGTGCTGCTGTAAACATGGGTGTACATGAATTTGTGTGGTATGATATTTTTAATTCTTTATGGAAAAATACCCAGAAGAGGAATAGCTGAATCAAGTAGGACCGCTAATCCTAGTTTTTCAAGAAATTTCCACACTGATTTACACAAAGCTTATACAAGTCTACATTCCCAACAGTGCAGAAGGGTTTCTTTTTCTCCATATCCCTGTCAACTTTTGTTATTGGATGATTTCTTGAGGATAGTCATTCTTTCTGGGTTGAGATGGAATCTCAGTTTTGTTTTAGTTTGAATTTCTCAAATGACCAATGATGGTAAATATTCTTTCATACATTTAGTTGCCATTGGTATTTCTTCATTTGAGAAGTATGTATTCATCTCAGAAGTCCATTTTTGGATTGTGTCTCTGAAATTGAGAAGCCTAATTTTTTCAATTCTTTATATGCTGAAGATAGAAGTCCTTTGTGGGGCAATCAGCTAAAATTTTTCCCAATTCATGGGTTTTATTATTACTCTGTTGGTGATTTTTTTTGACATGCATAAACTTTTCAAAAAGATGAGATCCCAATTGTTGATTCTTTGAAGTATTTCCCATGAAGTTTGATTTTTGTTTATGAACTCTCTACCTATCCCTATATAATTAAGAGTTCTACCTACTTTCTTCTCCAGAAAAAGTGTCTCAGTTTTAATATTTAAATCTTTGATCATTTTGACTGTAGTTTTATGCACAGAGATAGGCATGGTCTGTTTTTAACATTCATCTATGGAAAGCCAGCTTTTCAAGCACCATTTATTACAAAGGTGACCTTTCTTCCAGTGAACATGTTTGACCCGTTTAAAAAGATAAACAAGCTGAATTTGCTTGTAGTTGTGTTTGCATCTTCCAAATTGTTTCATTGATCCTTGGGTCTATTTCATTGCTGGTTCTATGCTGATTTTTATCGCAGTAGGCTTACAGTACAATTGCAAGTCAAGAATTGTGATGCCTCTTGTCTTGCCTTTTTTGGTCAGGATTGCTTCTGCTATTCTAGGTCTCTTGTGGTTCCAGATGAAGTTTTGGAATGCTTTCTCAACTTCTGTGAGACATGATAATGGTATTTTGATCAGGATTGCATTAAACCTGTATACCAGTTTGAGGACTATGGACATTTTCACAATTTTGTTTCTTCGTATGCATGAAAAGGGAATATCTTTCCATTTTCTGACATTCTCTTTAGTTACTTGTTTCAGAGTATTGTAATTTTAACTGCATGGGTATTTAACTTTCATTTTTAGATTAATTCCTAAGTATTACATTTTCAGATGTCATTATGAAGGGTGTGTAGTTCCCCTATTCTATTTGTCAATGAGTTAGTAGTTTGCTTACAGGAACATTATTAATTTTTGAGTGTTGATTTTGTAGTCAGCTATGCTACTGAATTTGAATATTAATCCTAGAAGTCTGTTGGTGAAGTTTCTGGGGTCTTCTCCATAAAGTATCATATCTTCTGAGAATAATGATAGTTAAATTCTTCTTTTGTTATCCTTATTCTTTTTATTTTTTTGCTATTGTCTAACTGCTTTGGCTAATTTTTCCAGAATTATATTTAATAATCACTGTGATAGTAAACACTCTTTTCTTGTTCCCGATTTTAAAGTGAAAGTTTTCAGTTTTAGTCCATTTAGTATAATGTTGGCTGTTCTGTTTTCAAAGATGGACTATATCAGATTGATGTAAGAGGCCATCCATTTTGGTTTTCTGTAGTGATTTTTTTAAATCATTAATGAATTCTATACTTTATCAAAGTATGTTTTTCATTTATAGTGATGATCATATAAGTTTTTTTCTTTGGCTCTGTTGAGATAGTAAGTTATGTTTATTGGTTTGTGAATATAGAACCATCCTTGCATTCCTGGAATGAATCCCATTTAATCAGGGTGGATAATATCGATAATTTGGTGCATTATGGTTGTTCGTATTTTATTGAGGATTTTTGAATTTATGTTCATTAGGGAGATTGGTTTGTAGTTTTCTTTTTTTGGTTGAGACTTTCTCTGGTTTTTGTATCAGAGTATTACTTGCCCCTAGAAAAGACTTAGGGAAAATTGCTACTCTTTCAATTTCATTAATGAGATTGAGGGTTATTGACTTTATTTTATTTATTTATTTTGTATTTCAGTAAGGGTCTACAGTGTCTACAGTGTCTTACTACACGGATCAGACTCAGTGATCCATCTGTTTTCAGCCTCACAAAAGCTGGGATTGCAGGTGCACACCACTACTCCCAGTCTCAATCGCCACCTCAGTGCATCCCGGGAGTGGGGCCAGCCCAGCATGCTGGGGAAGCCCACTGCATCTGCCTAAGCAGGTACTTTAATCTGATGAACTATTTATTCAGCTGGAGGATTACTGATTTTAATTCTTCTCTAAATCTCTTATAGAATTTATCCCTGAATCCATTAGGTCCTAAACTTTTCTTTGATGGTAAGCTTTTAATTAAATTTTTAATTTAATTATCATATTGAGTTATTCAAAATTTTTATATTTAGCTTTGACAATTTATGTGTTTATCAAAATCTGTTCATTTCTTTTGCATTTTCTGTTCTATTCAAGAAAGATTTTTGATATTAGTATTGGTGATCTATATTTTCAGAGGATGTATATTAATTCCACACTTTTGTTCCTTATTGCATGAATTTGAGTTTTTCTTTCCTTGTTTTTTGATTAGATGTGCTAGGTTTTATTGGGCTTTTATATTCTTTGAAAGGATTAACTCTTAAATTCATTAATTCTTTGTATTGTTTTCTTAGTTTAATTGCATCAATTTCTGCTTTTTATAATTGGCTCCTTTCTTTGGGCATTAGTCTTGATTTGCTTTTTTTCTTTTTCCTCCTAGAAGTTAGATGTGCAATGTTACTTTATTTATTTATTCTTGTTCTATTTACCTCATGTGATAATTCATCATTATTAGTTTTAGGACTCCTTTCATTGTGCCCTACATGTTCTGATAGTTTGTATTTGAACATTTGTTTGATTGTAGATACTGATTAATTACTCCTTTAATTTTATCTGTGACCTATTAGTTGTTCAGGAGGGTGATATTTTATTTCTATGAATTCAGTGAAGGTTTACAGTTTCCTTTGCCATTAATTTCCAATTTTGTTGCACTGTGAAGATAGTATGCGTGAGATAATTTCAATTTCTTTACATTTATTTAAGCATATTTTATAGACTGCAATATTTCCTATTTTTAAGAATGTTCTACTTGGAATTAAGAAGAATGTGTGTTCTCTTGTTGCTAGGTAGATAACTACGTAAAGTTTTACATTTCTTTATAGGTTTGGTTCCATTCTGTTATTTCTCTGCTGGCTTTTTAAATCTAGTTATCTCTTTGGGGCAATGAAATTTTAAAGTCCCCAGTCACAAATGTGTAATGGGTTATTTGATTTTTTTCATGTGCATTAAACTTTGTCTTACATAACAAAATACTACATATTTGCTGCATACATAATTATGATTGTCGTCTCTTCCTCCTGAACTTTTTCCCTCATAGGACTTGGATTGAAGTTAACATTGTCTGTAAACAGAATAGCTACCCCTGCTGTTGTACTGAGTTTCTGCTGCATTGAGTATTATTTTCCGTTCTTTGACTATCAATCTATGATTTTTTTTGAGAATTCACTCTGTTTCTTTCATACAGAACATTTTTGGGCCTTGTTTCTCTACTTTTTAAATTTTATGTATTTGTACAGGGTCTCACTATGCAGGCTGAACTTGTAGTGATCATCTTCTTTCAGCCTCCAAAATGCTGGGATTACAGGCATGCACACCATGCCTGGTTTCAGTGGCCAGCATGCTCAGGGAGTGTCCATGAACTTGCAAGGCAGGCACTTAGGCTGCTGAACTATCTCAAACTATTTCCTACTATTTCGTTGTAGGACTATGATGAGGATAGTACCCCAGAGCTTCCCCATATTGTTAACACAACTGAAAACAACTGATTATAAGAATATAAATCTTAGGTAAAGTAGTAAATTTAACAATAATAATAGTATCTGGTGCAATATAGAAACTGACAAACTGTTGTATCTGTTTTGTTCTTTAGATCATAGAAGGAAAGTCTGTAGTTATGTAAGAAAACCACTTATAAATGAGAAGCTCATATACAAAGTATTTCCCCTTGGTAAAGTGGTTTTGTCCTATGGGGGGTGGCTTGTAAGTTAAGGGAGGCTAGTGTATAAAATAAACCTAGCTGGAAAATAAGTAGAAGCAAGACTGTTAGACAAAGAATGATTGTGCAAGGTTTGGAAAACCAGAGAAGGGAACAGAAAAAAAAATGAAGGAGTATTTGAGGGAATATCTGAACTTGGTCTCTGTGTGTATGGGATGCGATTACTTTTCTGTGGTTGAAGTTCCCCCAAGCCATTTAGAAAAGAGAGAAAAAAGACCAGAGAGAGAGAGAGAGAGAG
>NDGM011181558.1:0-21684 GCA_002564305.1 Octomys mimax | reverse complement strand
AATATCTAAATTGTTTGCATTAGTTACCAACTGAAAACAGTCTTAAGTGAATAACCAATTGATAGTTCAGTCTTTCTCCATATATTCTTGAAAAACTTGAAATTGATAGTTTGTTCCATTGCCCTAAGAAACAAAAGAATCTTATATAAATAATAGTTTTAAAATTTTCCAGCATTGGTATATGACTTAAAGACCCATTTTTTCATAATTTTACATACTTTTTCTGTAGCTTTGAATAATAATTTGAAAATGTTTTATTTTGAAAACAAATAATTAATGGAACATGGAGAATTATAAAAAAAAAAAAAGATAGGTAGCTAGGGAATCCAAGAATAAGAGATAATCTAGCAGTGAGTAGGATCTAAGTAGGCTTTTACATTATATATACCAACCTGACTACTTGAGAGATCTCAATAACCAAATATAATCCCGCACAAATAAAAATTTACACAAGAATTCTGCTTTCTATAGCCATAAGATAAGGAAAAAGACAAGGGAGACAGTTGGGCAATACTTGCCTTATTCTAGGTGAGCAGATTAAAACACAGAGGTGCTTTTTGCCTGCTGTGGCAGTCACGAAGGCATTAGACACTGAACTGAGAGTGGTTCCCACTGTCTCATCTCTGTAGGAGTCAAGGAGAACCATTACTCTTCTTCTCATGGGGCACTGCAACTTCTGAACTTGTAGGCAGTACCAGACATTTCACTTTTATACAAATGATGAGGCAAAGATACCGCTCTTCTCTACCAAGTGAGTGGGAGGACTATCAAGAGGAGGAAGTTAGAGGAATAGTTGTTCTAAATTTCTGTGGGAAATCCTGGCCATAATATTGAATAATCCTATTTGTAAAAGAAAATATAAATACCCTAGAAAAGGTTGGTAACTAAAGTCCTGTGTGGAATATTTTCCTGCGTTTAGATTATAGCTCAGGTGGCATACAAATGGGTCAGATTGCCATATTCCAGCAAATCCTTGGAAAATTAAATTGACATATGAACTATAATTTAGTGATGAAGAAATATGTTCTAAATTTATTGGAGTGAACTGCCTGATAGAATGGAATATTTAAATGAGAAAGTATCATGATATAGTTTTATCTTTATTATTATTATTATTACTATTTTATACTTTAGGGAAGGATCTACAGGGTGTTCAGGCTCTCACTACTTGATCAGACTCATAGTGATCTGCCTGTTTACAGCCTCCCAAAAGCTGTGATTACAGGCACACTCCACCAAGCCCAGTCTCAATTGCTGTCTCAGTTTGCCCCAAGGGGAATAAACTCTGGCCCTTGTGCCTGCTTGCAGGCACTTTCATCTGCTGAGCTATTTGGCCAGCCTTTCATACTATAGTTTTAATCTCTAATATGTTATGAAAATTACTTTTTATACCAAGAAAATCTCAGCCTAAATAAGAAAAGCAAGAAACTCCAACAAATATACACAAATAATGGAATTTTCAAGCAAGAATTATTAAGCAGCTCTAAACAAATTACTCCTACAAGGATTGTATACAATCTTTTTTAAAAAACAAATTATTAGCAAAGAAAGAAAACATAAATGAAATAACAATTGGAAATTGGAAAACTGAAAATTATGATAAGAAAAATAATAGGGCTGGTGAAATAGCTCAGCAGACTGAAGGCCTGTTTAGGCAAGCTTAGGCAGCAAGTGCTGGCACTGCAATTCGATCCCTAGCACCACACTTGATGGCAGACCTGCCCCCATGTAGTGGCATGTGACTGTAATAGTGTTGGGGAGGCTGAAAGCAGGAGGATCATCATGAGTCCGAGTTGCATAGTGAGACCCTGCAATAACCAAATACATTTTTTAAAAGAAGAAAAAATAAATATAAAGATTAATTTAATGGATGAATTAAAATCACAGGATTAATTTATCTTGAAAATGAAGCAATCAGAATTATTTAATCTAAGTAAAAGAAACAGCCAACTGAAATAAATGAAAAGAATGTTCTGAGACAGGAACAAAAGAGCTAACATAAAGTTACCACATACTAAAAGAAGAACAGAAATTGCAGGAATCTCTGAAAATATTTCAAGTGGAAATGGCTGAGAAGTTTCCTCAGTTAATAAAATACATAGCTCTACAGATTCAAAAAGCTCAGTGGACCTTAGCAGATGAAACCTATACTCTAAAAGGCAATCGTTAGATTTGTAAGCATCTGTAAAATTTATAAAACCTGACTGTAGAAAATTTTGTTTCATTATTAGTACATAATTTAAAATAAGTTATGTTTGTGGAGGATTGGCACATATACATACCCCATGGTTATCAGGTTTCCTGCCCCTTTTCCCTGTCCCCAATGCCATCCCTTTTTCTCCCTTTCTCCAGATTCCCTTCCCGTCTTCACAGAATCCAAATTCCTATTTCCTATTATCTTTCTTTTACTTTGCTTTTCATTTATATTTTGGTTTTAGGTAAGATAAACCGTAATAAATCTAACTCAATGTATCTAATTTACTTTACTTCCTTTTATGGACTCACAATCCATCCGTTTCCCTACAAATGGCTCAAATGTACACTTTTTATGGCTCAGTAATATCACATTATGTATATATACCACATCTTTTTTTCATTCATCTCTTGCTAAGCTCTAGGTCACTACATTTTCTTAGTTTGTCTACTGATGCTCATGGTGGTTGGGGCAGTTTTGACTTCTACCAACAAGGTAGAAGTTGTTTTATTTTAACAACCTCATCAATATTTGCTAATGGTAATGTCTTTTGTGATAGTCAATTTTAGCAGAGTAAGAAGGAATCTCAGTATTTTTTTGATGTCCATTTTTCTTTTTTTGTATTTTGTGGTACTGGAGATGGAACTTAGGACCTAGCACTTGCTAGGCAAGAGTTTATTCTACTGAGCTATCTCTGTGGCCCTTGATGTCTGTTTATCTAATGGTCAAAAATTCAGCTACTCATGTACTTTCTGCCAATATGTACTCCTTTTGAGAAGCATTCACTTAGTATACTTGTCTACCATTTATTTGGGTCAATATTTTTGAGGAAGAAATTTAATTGTCTGAATTCTTTATTTCAGATATTAGTTTTCTGTTGAATGAGTAGCTAAAATTATTTTCTCCAGTGTGTAGGCTGTCTCTTCAAGTTACATCCACTTATATATGAAGGCTTTGAGTTTATTTTTCTTTATAGTTGAGTAATAGTCCATTGTATAAAAACGCCACATCTTTTTCATCATTCCTCATGTGATAAGCATTTTGGTTGTTTCCAAATGATTTGGCTATCACAAGTTGTGCTGCTATAAACATACACTCACATATATCACTATGATATGATGTTTTCAGTTATTTTGGGAAAATTCCCAGAAGAGGAGAAGCTGGATTGAATGGGATTTTCAGTCTTAGTTTTTTTGAGCAGTCTCCACACTGATTTCCGTAATAGTTGCACAAGTCTACATTTCCACCATCAGTGGAGAAGGGTATTTTTTTCCCTCACAGCCTCTCCAACATTTTTTATTGATTGATTTCTTAATAGTAGTTATTCTTTCTGGGGTGAGATGTTATCTCAATATTGTTTTAATTTGCCTTTCATGGATGGCTAGTGATGCGGAGCATTTTTTCCTGTATTTATTTGCCTCTTGTATTTCTTCCTCTAAGAAGTGTGTATTCAACTTAGATACCCATTTCTGGATTGGGTCTTTAAATTTTAGGGCCCCAATATTTTTCAGTTTTTTATACATTCTAGATAGAAGATCTTTGTCTGAGTGCTTATTGTTAAGATATTTTTCCAAGTTGGTGGATTGTCTTTTTACTCTGTTGGTAATTTCTTTTGATGTGCAAAAACTTCTCAATAAGAAAAGGTTCCAGTTGTTAATTCTTTCAAGTATTTCACATGCAGTATGATTTTTGTTCAGGAACTATTTGCCTACCCATACATCTTCAAGATTTCCACCTATTTTGGCTTCTAGGAGATTTAGTGTTTTTGTTTTAATGTTTAGATCTTTAATCTATTTTGACTTCAGTTTACTGCATGGTGCAGTTTACTGCATGGGTCAAGTTTTAGTTTTTGGCATGTATAGAGCTGATTTTTCTAGCACCATTTATTAAAGAGGCTATATTTCTTCCAGTAATCATTTTGGCCCCTTTGTCAAAGATAAGATGGTTGGTTTGTTTGTAGTTGCATCTGCATCTTCTAATCTATTGAATTGATCCTCAGGTCTATTTTTTACAATTCCATGCTGATTTTATCACAGTAACTTTGTAGTATAATTTTTTCAGGAATTGTAATTCCTCCTGCCTTGCCTTTATTGCCCCAGATTGCCTTTGCTATTCTAGGTTTTTTCTTGCTCCAAATAAATACTAAGAATTATTTCTATAGTTGTGTAAGGTATGATGGTGGCATTTTGATAGGGATTGCATTAAATCTGTATAACAATTTTTGAAGTATAGTGATCACCATTTTGGTTCTTCCTATCCAGGAGCAGGGAATATCTTTCTATTTTCTGAAATCCTCTATGATCTCTTTTTTCAGAATACTGCAATATTCATTAAATAAATCTTTGACTTCTTTAGTTAGATTAATTCCTAAGTATTTCATTTTCCATAGTGCTATTGTAAAATGAATTGTTTCTCTAATTTCTCTCTCAGTGTGTTTGTTATGTTTGTAGAGGAATGTTATTGACTTGTGGGTATTGACTTTGTATCCTTCTATGTCACTGAATTTGTGTGTTAATTCTAGTACCTACTTGGTGGAGTTTTTTTGGTCTTCCAAGTAGAGCATCATGTCATCTGTAAATAATGAGAATTTAACTTCTTCTTTACCTATTCTTATTCTCTCTCTCTCTCTCTCTCTCTCTCTCTCTCTCTCTCTCTCTCTCTCTCGTAATGGCTCTATGTAATGATTCCTGAACTCTATTGCATAGCAGTGGTCATAGAGGGAATCCTTGTCTTGTACCTGATCTGAAAGTAAAAAAATCAGTTTTTCCCCATTTAAAACTTCTTTAACAGTTGGATTGTTATAGATAGCTTTTAGCAGATTGAGGTAAAGGCCATCTGTTCCAATTTTCTGTAGGATTTTGAACATAAATGAGCATTGGATTTAATCAAAAGCTTTTTCTGCATGAGATGGTCATGTGGTTTTTGGATTTGTTTCTACTGATAGAATGCATTACATTTATAGATTTGCATGTTGAACCATCCTTGCATTCCTGGGATGAATTCACCTCGATATGGTGTATAATCTTCTTAATGATTTGCTGTCCTGAGGACTATTAAAATTCATATTTCTCTGAACTCCTTTTAAAATTCAGTGGTAAATCCATTTCGTTTTGGCTTTTTTAATTGCCAGTATTTTTATTTCCTTCCCTATTTCACTTTTATCAATCTATTGAGAGCTTTTATATTGTTTTGCTTCAATTTTCATTATTCATGTCTTAGAAATTAATCACCTTTTTCTGGAGTATCTAATTTATTGAAAAAGAAAATTTCAAAATAGTTTCTTAAAGTCCTCTGAGTTTAATTTTGATCTTACCTTTTCATTTCTAATTACATTAATATATATCCTTTGTTTTGCTGAATTTAACAAAGCTTTTATCAATCTTCTTTCTACTCATATAAACAATTTTTTGACTGATTGACCCTTTGTACTTTATTTAATCTTAGCTTCATAACTTTTCTTAGATCTTTAAATGTATTTCCTTCTGTTAATATTTAATTTGGCTCGTTATTGCTTTTCTGGGACTTTGAGCTTAGACATTAATTTATTTGTTTGGGATCACTCAAATATTTTTCTATTGCTGGCATTCATACCTATGAACTTCTCTAAGAATGGCTTTCTTTATATCCCAGAGGTATAGTTCATTTTATTTTAATTCTACAAATTTTTAGTATCTCCCGTGATTTTTTCTGTGATCTCTTGATATGTCAAAAGTATACTATTTATTTAAGTCTCTCACTGTTTATATCACTTTTGTGTTTTATTTTGATGTTGATTATAGTTTTGTTCTGCTATTATTTGCTATCATTCAGGAGATTGTTTCAATTTACATTTATTTAGGCATGCAGTATGTTTATGTTCAAAAAATTCTATATCCTAATGAGAAAAATATGTATTCAGTCATTGTTGGAGGAAAATTTCCATAGATACTTGTGAAATCCATTTTTTCTATAGTAAACTTAACTCTGCTATTTATTTGTTGAATTTTGTTTTTACTGTTGTTGTTGTTCAGATGACCTATGTGTGAGAATAGAGTATTGAGGTCCCCTACTATGATTATATTGGGGTGTATTTATCCCATTATTTCCAGTAGTTTTCATTTTATAAAATTGGGTGCATCAACACTCTGTGCATAAATATTTATAGTTTTTATAAATTCCTAAGTCCAAGAACCACACCGTGCACAACCAGTCTCAAAAATGGCACAGAAATGGCATCAAAAACCTCAGTCACAAAGATATGAATCTCTGAAGTGAGTTGATCCCAAGTTCCTTAGAAGCATGCGTTTTTCCAACAAGCACAACAAGAAGGGATTCAAGAAGATGCAAGCAAACAATGCCAAGGCTGTGAAAGCATGTGCTGAGGCTATCAAGGCCTTCCTCAAGCCCAAGGAGGTCAAGCCCAAGATCATCCCAAAGGGAGTAAACCAAAAGCTCACTAGACTTGCTTATATTGCCCACCCCAAACTTGAGAAGCATTTCTGTGCCTGCATTGCCCAGGGTTGCAGGCCTTGCTGGCCAAAAGCCCAGGCTCCAGCCAAGGCCCAGGCTCTAACTTTTACTCCAGCCCAGGCTCCCAAAGGTTCCCAGGCTCCCAAAGGTGTCCAGACCTCAGGAAGGCTCCACAGTAAAAGACTTTTATCTGCTGATGTAAAAACAGAAAGACTGGTGTGACTCCTGTGGTGCCATCTGTGGGAAACTGGTGTCCTCCTGTGCTCTTTGTACAAATAAATCTGAGGCAAGATATGTTAAAAAATAAAGAGTAAGTTTGTAGTAAATTTCTTATCTTTTTATTTTGAGTCAGTTTTGTCTTGAACTTCACTTTGTCTGAAAATAGGTAGCTACCCTTGCTTGCTTTTGTGGTACATGGTATGAAGCATCAT
This sequence comes from Octomys mimax, assembly GCA_002564305.1. NCBI lineage: Eukaryota > Metazoa > Chordata > Mammalia > Rodentia > Octodontidae > Octomys > Octomys mimax. The sequence goes on along the minus strand of NDGM011181558.1, from coordinate 14,610 downwards.
TTTCATCTTTTTATTTTTGGTGCATCTTCATGGGTGATCTGTATCCCTGGCAATCAATATATAGTAGTTGCAGTAACATGTAGTTGGGTTAAACCATTCCACAATTCTTAGTTTTGGGCTAGGGAAGATGAAAACATTTACACTGAGTAACAGTGCTAAATAATTTGTATTGAGTATTGTAATTGTATTGCATTCTGATACCTTCATTTTTCCTTTGCTTTTTTTTTTTTTTTGGAACCAGGGATTGAACTCAGATTCTTGCATTTGCCAGTCAAGCGCTTATCCTAATGAGCCATCTCTCTGGCCCCTTTCCTTTGCTTTTAACTACTCTCCCAGTTAGATTTATTTTTCCTTCTGTCTCATTGGCCATTTTGGCCACTCTACCTTTATCTAGGATTTCTTTAATTACTTTATCTAAGAATACTTTATCTAGGATTACTTTATCTAGGATTTCTTTAATTATACCTTTTGGAGCCTTTCTTTAATTACTTCTGAAGTCACAGGTATCTTTAGATGTACTTCATTGTGGACAGTATTTATCTACCAGTTGTGAAGAATAATTTTGAAGGATATACTAATCTTGGTTGAAAGTTGTTTTCCTTTATGTTTACTTTTGCTTTAGTGCTACATACTCTTCTAGCCATTAATATTTTTTAATGTGTGGTTATTTCAACAATCTTAGTATTCATATGTTACTTGCTTTTTTACTCGAATTACTTTCAATATTCTGTTTATTTCTCTGAATTTCTAAAATTTCTACTATAATATTTCATAGAGAGGTACTTTTGTGATCATGCTATTAGATTTATACATGGCTCATTTTCTGTATTATTGGATTTTTTACCTAGTTTGGAAAAACTTTCTCCTATAATTTTGGAGAATATGATGTTACAACTTGGCATCACCTCATTGTCCTTTATCTCCTGTAATTCTAAGGATTTTTTGTCGCTATCCAGAAACTGTCAGATCCAGCTTTCATAGTATCTTGTTACTTAGGGTATCACTGAGTGCATGATCTACATCACCCATCTTGTCTTTAAATACTAACATTCTCTCTTCACAGTGGTTCTTCCAGCGTCCACACTTCCAACTCAATTTTCATTAGATAGCATTTTTGACTGATTCATTTTCATAATCTCTAATTCTTTGCTAAAGTGGTCATTCATAACTTCTCTTGCCTAATTTAAACAGTTAGTTTATGTCTTCTTTAAGCTTATTAAACATATAACCAAAGTGCATTATACATTTATGCCTTCTTCGAGTTCACTGAAAATCTTACACATTTGTTTATGTTTCTCCTTGATGTCTTCAAACATTTAAACTATTTTTTATTTGAATTGCTTTCCTGGAACTTCCCACATTATATTCCATGTGGAATCAGTTTTGAGGAGTAATGAATATTGGAAGTATCTGGTTGCCTTGTTTTCTTATGAACCTATTGTTTTTTTCTCTTAAGGATTGGAGATAAATTACTGTAGAAAGCTCTGCTACTGTGAAAATCTTTCTAGTTTAATATATGCTGCACTGCGATGTGACATTGGCTTTTCTTATATTTTAGTGTTTATGTAACTCTTCACATTATCCAATGTAACAAACCAGTCACTATCTTTCAAAGAGAGAACAACTAGAGTGTATATCACCATCTATAAAATCAACAGTATGGCAGTCATACAAGTATAACTTGTTTTACAAATTTTATACTTTCTTAGGAAGACAGTGAAATAATGCTGATGATGAATGGACTGGAATGGAAAAGGTGAGGGAAGGAGAAAGAAATAACCAAGGAGAGAACATAGCACAGAAAGAATACAAGAAGACCTGTACACAAAAAAACAAATGGAAAAAAGAAAAGAGGAATGTGGTGGTATTATTTTTATAGCTGAAGTGAAGGGACAAAGGGGAGAGGTTTTAAAAGGATATATCTGGAGGTAGAAAAAGGAAGAAAAAAGTATAACAGGATATTGAGAGAAGCTCTAGGGAGGCCAGAACAAATTAATATGAGGATGGGAGATTGCATTTGAAAAATGCATCCTCATTTTTTGGTGAGGGTTAACTTGATGTGACTATGAAAGATATCATATAATCTGAAGCAATTATTAATTTTTATTTTGTATTTCACATACACTAATATATGAAAGGAGAAATAGAAAAAAATACCTAAAATTCCTTCAAATGGAGATTTCCCTCAGTCCTATTTATGTACTGTGATCAGTATTTAACTACTGTAGTCTTTTCTCTTAGTTCACAAAGAAGAGGCCTTATCCTAAACCACTTGAGAAGCTCTAAGCTCTAGCCCTCTATGAATGTGACTAACAAGTTGTGCATGTCAACAGGTGCTTGAGCTTGTTTCCCTCCAATTACTTATTTTCTGACCTACAAGTGAGTGAAGTGGCTAGGAAGTCTGGATGGACTCTTGAGACTACTTCTTGTTCCCACTAGATTAAATTTCAGCTGTGCTCCTGTGGGTGTTACTATCCAGAAGTTTTCTCTTCTCTCTCTTTTTTTTTTTTTTTTTTTTTTCAGAACCAGGGATTGAACTAAGGCCCTTGAGCTTGCCACGGAAGCGCTTATTCCACTGAGCCATCTCCGCAGCCCCTCTTCTGTCTTATAGTCAGGTGTCTTCAATTTGATCAAAGGTGGAGGGAGGGCACAGTGGAACCAATCAAGCTCCCTGCCTTCTTTGATCCATTTCCCCTTTCCTCTATGATATTCCCCAGTGGCCTTTTTTGTCTCTCCAAGTAAGACCACCATGGAAAATCTTCTGACCATGACACCAGCTTCAGCTTTTCCCCCATGCCATCTTTTGCCCACAACTTAAAAAGTGTCTCTATTGAGTCAACAGATTAAGTGACATTTAGGACTCAGTGGAGTAGGATTCTGGCTTGGAATTCAATAGCATTTGAGGGACTTTGGGAGGGAAATCACATGAGCAGTACTCAGATCATTTTGAAGGCCACTAGTGAGAAGGATCCTGAACAGTTACAGACTTCTATAACATCTAGAGGGCAGTCAGTAGGTGCAGTACATAACAGCATAGAGCTCAGTGAGATAGTACCTTTCTTTCGTACATCTCAGACCACACCAGTGATAGCCATTGCTTGCTCCTGTGATTCACTATCTCACAGATTCCTCACCGTCTGCATCTCAGTTCCTACCAATGACTGTATCCTTTTGTTTTTCTTTCTGAACTGGGCTTTTTAGTCCTAAGTAAGTCAGTTCTCTTTTAATGATTGTCAAGCTTGTATTAGTATTTTCCTTTGTTTCCTGACCTGAGGTGTCACTCCCTTGTAAAATTCTTGCTTATGGTGCTGTCTCTCCATGGGAAGAAATTTAGAAGACATTTCCAAACTCCAGAATGCCCATTTTTTTCTTGTTAGTTTGTCTTTTCTGATATTGATTATACACAGAATACTGCCATTATACTTTCATTTACATATTTGTGCACTTTTTTTCCTGTCATTCTTTAAATAAAATGAAATCTTTGAAGTCTGCTAATTTGACATGTGGGTTATGAGGTTTCTGATGTGCAAATGCACTTTCTTTGCTCATTTCATAATTATTTCATTAGAAACTAGATATTTTTTAAGCATATTGTAAAAATACAGACCCAGCCCCACCCTCCTATTTGTTCACTTACTTAGTGATTCTTTGAATTATGTTAGTGAAGTCCATCCATCCTCTTCTTTCCCCTTCCACTCCCAGTGAAATTCATGGGTTACACCCTAGTATATTCACAGTCACCCAGGGATTTTTTTTGTTGTTGTTGTTGTGGCAGAAATGGGGATTGAACTCAGGTCCTTATGCTTGCCAGGGAAGCGATTATTCCATTGAGCCACCTCCCTGGCCTCCATCACCCAGGGATTGGACAGTGTTTACTTGAGTAAAGTATTTCCTATGTCTTTCTGTAACAATGTTCACATTGCTAGGTCCACTTATTTCATGCAGGAAAATCAATGGACTCCAATGAGAACAACTGAAAAATGATTCAAAAACACACGTATCATAAACAAATCACTGAAATATAAAGTATCTTGAAAATAGCAAGAGAAAAATGAGAAATAATGAGGCACATTGAATAAGATTTTTTGAAAAGTTTTATTTTTTTTTTTCAGGAGAAGCACTGGAGGTTAGAGATTAGTGGGTCAAGTAAACTTCTAAAGAAGTTTTAACATCAATTCTTCAAAAACACTTTCAAAGATAAAAATAGAATATATTTTATGCTATTTGTACTATTCTAATACTGAAACCAGACACTTCTTTTTATTAAAAAGAAAACTACAAAAAAAGCTTTTCTTAGGGTTACAAATTAGAAACCTTCATAAATAGATGGGCAAACCAAATATAGAAATATATTTTTAAAATTTCATACTGTGAATGAGTAGAAAATATCTCAACATGAAAGGATATAAGTTCAGGAAAAATATTTAAAAACCATATAGTCATCTCAACAGGCAAAAATGACATTTGATAGAACCCATTCTTTCATGATAAAAACAATAAGTTAAGAATTGAAAGGAACTATTTTAACCTGATAAAGGCTGAAATAAGCAAATAAAACTAAAGCTATGGAATATTTGATGGTGAAAGGATGAAGATTTTATCCTAAGTCTTGAAATAAAGTGTTGTTTGTTTTGTTTTTCTGTTTTAACTGCCGTGGAGTATCTAATTAGGGAAATTAAGTAAAAAAATATAAGAATAATAAAGTGTATTCTTGATGGAAAGACAAAAGCAAGTAGATCTATTTTCAAATATCATTATCATTCCTACAGAAAATTCCAAGGATCAGCTAAAATTATTAAATTTAATGACTGAAAGGAAAAATATTCCATAAAGTAATCATACAATAATATATTGCTTTATATTTTTAGTGAAAATAAAAAAGCAGAATTCTAGAAGTAATTCCATTTATAGTACTACAAATAAGAATAAAATATTTTGGAACAAATTTAACAAAATTAAAAATATATCTTCTTCAGAATACCAAATACTAATAATATTATTACCAAAGTTATAAATAAATAAGAAAATACTTCAATGCAGATTGGTGAACAAATATGGTTGTGAATAAATTATACTTCAAATTGATCTACAGACACAATGTGATTCCTTTCAAAATCTCAGTTGTCCTTTTTGGGGAAATTTGCTCGGTGATTGGAAAATCCATATTCAATTAGAATGTACCCAGAATAGCAAAGTTAATCTTATAACATAATGGAGAATTTAAAAAATAATTTCAAGATTATTTACTATAAACCCACAGTAACCATGACAATACAGTACTAGAATAACGATGAACATTCAGATCAATAGAATAGAATTAAGATTCCAGAAATAAGTTTAATTTTCTATGGTTGCTGAGAGAGGTAATTATACTGATTTTCAACAAGGGTGCCAAAGACAGTTCAAAGGGGGATAAATAATCTTTCAATGAGGAGAAAATTGAATGGTTACTTGCTAAAGAATTAAATGCCCAAGATTCCTAACTTCATACCACATACAATAATTCAATCAAGATAGACTAAAATTCTAAATATAAAGGCCACATCTATAAAAATATTAGAGCAAATATAGGAGTAAATTTACATAAGTATGACTTCATATATCTAAGAAACAATTTGTATAGTATGAAAGGATCTCTTAAAAGTTATAATAAAAGAAACAATCTAAAAATGTGGAAAGGATTTGAACAAAGACATCTTCAAAGAAAATATGCACATGGCCTGTAATTTCATAAAAGAAATGCTCAGCTTCATTAGAAAATAGGGAAAGGTAAATTAAAAAAAAAAAAAACTAGGGTACAATTTCACACCTAGTATAATACGCAGTTATACACCAGTTATAATAAGTACAAATAAAAAGCATTATCTAGTGTGTGGAGAAACTGGGATTTTAATACTAAGACTGTAAAGTAAATCAGCCACTATGGAAATCAATTTGACACTCCTTCAACAATGTAAATATAGAACTACCATATGTTCCACATTTCTACTGCGATGTGTGTACCCCAAAGAGTTTAAAATAGGTACTAAATAAGGACATACACATGCAATTTCATAGCAGCATTATATACAACAAATGTCTATCAGCAAATAAATAAATGTACCACTGGAGATATATATTTAAAATGGAAAATTATTCAGCTATACTATGAAATAGAGTGTGTATCCTTGCTGTAATGCTAATAAGACTTACTAGCCCTATGTTAAATGAAAGAGTAAATGCAGAACACCTCATATTATATATTCCTTTTCCATGAATATCTAAGACAGCAGATAAAGAAAGCAGCTTCAGAGTCTGGAGGAGGAGGAAGTGGCAGAACACTGTATAATGGGAACAGAGAATTCCTCTAGACTAGAAATGTTGTAGAATTATAGAAAGTATTGGTATTTCAGCTGATGTAGTAGGTAGGATCCCAGATGGTTGTGGGGTTTTGCTGTCCTGAATGAAATAAAGTTAACATGATGAGAGAGGAGAACAGAATGCAACAGATAGAGGTCAAGACTGGAGAAACTTCCAGGATAATATACTCCTTATAAGCAGTCTTTACTAAATTAAAGAACTAAGTTAACTAATTTTTAATATTTGTTACATATGTGTCACTAATGCTGAAGTCTCTGAGCTTCTTATAAAATTCATTGATTTATATTTCAGATTTTTTTAAGGAATACAAAATAGTAAGAGAACAAAAACAAAAAGTGTTGGAAACCATACAAATTTCACTAAACAAAGTAATAGGAATTGAACAATGGTTGCTATATTGTATTATGTTACCTTCAGTTGGTTGTTTAGATTACTAGGCATAATTGTGCAAAATTGGTTAAAAATAAAAAAAATATAAAAATATGAATAAAAAGATTAACCATTAATTATTCCTTTCAAAAGAAAATTTTCATTAATGTGTCAATTAGTGGTAAATGTAAAGTTGCAAAGTTTTCTCTTATGGGTTTTATAACTCTTACAGTTTAAGTCTTAAATCCATTTTAGCCAATTTTTGTTGATTCTATGAAAGCCCAACTTCATTTTTTGCCCACATGGAAATAGCTAGTTTCCTCAACATCCTTGTCATAAACCAATTGGCCATGGGTGAATGACCTTATTTGGGGGATCTGAATTTCATTTCATTATTCTGTATGTCTAATGTGCCACTGCCACAGTGTCTGGATTTCTTCAGCTTTGTACTAAGATTTCTAATCATACAGTATGTGTTCTCTGACTTTGTTCTGAAGATTGCTTTGGATAGTCAGGCCCTATCTTAGTCCATATGTACCTTTGTCACAGAATAGTACGTACTAGGTAACCGAGAGAGAATAGAAAATTACTTCTCACAATTCATAGGCTAGGAAGCCCAAGATCAAGGCCCTGGTATATTCAGGGTTGTCATGGGTCTCCCCTGGTGCCTTACAGCAGTGTCCTCTGAGGAGACCAGGAACGCAACCTCATGCATAGACGGACAAGAAGGCTGCACAAAGCCTATTCCTAAAACTCCTTAATTTCTGATAGTCCCCTTTTAAAGTTCTCAGCTCACAATACTTTCACTTAGGCAGCATCTGATTTTGTAACAAACACATTTAAACTAGGGCAGGAAAAGTCCCATGTATACAACCACACTGTGCATAAATTGAGAGAGTTTTACTTCTTCTTTTCTAATTTGCATCACTTTTTCCTTTCTTTTCTTGTCTAGTTTCTTTCACTAGAACTTCTAGCACATGTTGAACAGCAATAATAAAAATAGGAATTTTTGTCTTGTTCCCAATTCTGTGAGGAATCTTCTGGTCCTTTGTCACTGACAGTCAGATGAGTTGTGAATATTTATAAAATGTATTTTGTAATGGTGACCAACTTCTCTCTGTTCCTAGAGTTTACCTGTGAACTTTAAAATCAGTTTGTTAATATTTGAAGAGAAAATTCTTGCTGGTAATTTCATTTAGAATGCATAGAATATGTAGAGCAGTTAGAATTGAACCTTAACATTTACTATCTCTTCATTCTTTTGCATAGAAGTCTTTAGTTTTCCATGGGTTACTACCTAAGTATTTTATTTTTGATAGAAATGGCATTTTATTCCATGTTTTCTTTGATATTACATAACATGGTTAACTCTTATATGTAAACTCTTGGCTATCATCACCTGAGATGTTGCTAAATTCATATGTTAGATCCAGGAATTTTTGGACAATTATTTTGTGGCATGGAAAAGAGGGGTTCTACAAGGATAAATTTGTCATCTGCAATAATAATATTTGTTTCTTTTTAACCAGTATGGCTTTCTTCCATCCTGAAATGTATTTCCCTAGCTGAGACCTTGCATAGTATGCTGGACAAGCGAAGGGAAGTACATAAGCAAATTGTTCTCAGTTCTGTGGGGCAAGTGGTCAACTCTCACCTCTAAGTTTCATGTTAGTCAAACAATATCATGTATATATTGGAGTGGAATAATGAAATTTCCTTCTGTTCTCACTTTGCTAAAGGTTTTTCTCTTGAATTGTTATGGAACTTTTAAATATTTTTTCTGCAGCTATTGATATGGTTATGTTTTTCTTATTAACCTTGTGATATGAAAATTTACACTGATTAATTATTCAGTGTTGAAGAAGGCTTGCATTCTCATAATCAACTCTTAATTGTGATGTCCTATTTTTTTTTTCATATCTTTCTGTATTCTATTATGATCAGGGAACATACTTGGGGAATTTCAATTCTTTTTCTTACTATTTAAAGAGAGAAAAAATAATAAATAATAACATGTTAGAAACGATACAGAATTTCACTAAACAGAATTATAGGAATTCAGAAATGGTTGTATTGCATATTTTTGTCTTCAAATTTGTTGTTCAGAGTACCAGGTATAAGCATACGAAGTTGATTAAAATGATGAAAAATTAAAAAGGAGAAGAACACGCATTAAATGTTCTTTAAATAGACCAGGAGAAACTACTCAGGTTTGCTTTATGATCCAGAATATAGACTATCTTGAGGAATGTCCTATTAATCATCTAATTTCTTCTATTTATTTCACAAATTTATATTTTAATATGGTATCAGTTTGATTATTCATGAGACATTGCTTGAGATTCAGAATCACTGTTGATTTCTTCATCTATTGTATTTCTGAAAAATAATCATTATTTTGTTTCCTTTTGGAGAGTGTTTTCTTTTTGCCATATACAGAACCAAACATCTATACTTTGTTTTCTTTTTCAGTACTCTAAAGATTTTGCTCTGTCATCTGTTTTCCAGTATTTCACGTGAAAAGTGTTTCATTTTAGTTTTTGCTATTATACTTTTTCAATTCTCTAATCTTTTCCTTTGCATATCATCTTTAATGTGGAATTTGTACTGGAACTATTACAGTTTCTTTTGCTAAAGTTGAAATTAAGTGTTGTGTTGTCTGTTTGCCTTTTTCTAAGTCTTTTCTTATAGTTTTCTCAAAATATGAAATTCAGTTTTAAAACTGATCTAGTGTTTTTACTTATGTTTGTTTGAATGATAGATTTTTGTTGTCAATCTTTATATTTTCACTTCTTTCTGTATGTTTTGCAGCTTTTCATTGGATAACAAATACTGTATATTTTAATTTTATGTTGGGTAGTTTAATATTCCTAGGAATACACTTGAGCATTTGTTTTACAATAGGGCTGTCATTAAAACTAATCTTATTCTTTCTGGAGTTGCTTTTAAGATTATTTTGGTATTGCCATAGAATAATATTTAATTTAAGAGTAATAACATCTTGATACCTCAGTCCTCTATCCAATGGATGATGAACTTCAAGGGATTTTTATTTTGGTTAACAGAAGCAGGAATTTTCAAAATTTTGTGGGTTTTTTTTAAGAAATTGCCTCCTCTCTCATACTCTAAGTGTCTCTTTTACTGATGGTACATAGTACCTCAGTTCCATGTGTTGATCAGCTCTCAGCCAACAAGCTGAACTCTCTGCAGGTTCCTGAGACTTTCTTCTAAAACACTTTCCTCAAGTGATCTCTGACCTGAAAATTCTATTTGTCTTGGCTTTCCCAGAATCTCTGACCTGTTTCTACATTCCAGGATGATCCCTGGCTTTCCACTGAGTCTCCTTGCTAGTCGTTGGCAATTCTTCAGACAGTAAACTGTAACAAATACTTGGAAAGAGTTCACTCACTTCTTACTCCCCCAGTGTCAATTTCTCCTTCCGAAAGCCCAGTGGCTCCAACAATTGTATTATAGTCTTTGAAGTTTGTGTTTGTTTCACAAAAGAAAATAAACATTGATTCACATTTCCATCTTGTCTGGAAGCTGTTTCTATGTTGAATTTTGGTGTTCAAATTATATCATGAAGCCACTTTGTTCTGATTTCTTGAATTACGACTTGTCAAATATCTTCATAGTATCTCTTAACATATGTCAGGTAGTCATTTTATGTCTTATTATGGTGAATTACATTATACTCTTTAGCTTGGTAGCACTGCTAAGAACTTTATCTAGTCATTTTAAGTAGTTAGAGCATCTTCTTTTTATTCTGTAAGAAGGATCAATTTGGTTTTTGTAATGTTAATTTTATTCAACACAAAAGATTGTAAAGTTAACAAGTGCTTCTTAAAGATCCTCAAGACAATGAAAGAGAAAGTGTTTGTAGCTGAAGCAGCCTAGACTCTTTCTTGAAATTCATTTTAGTTCACTAACCTAACATCTGGTCTAATGCTATGTGGTAAGGTAAGCTAATTTATTTTTACTGTAGGGAATACCACCATTAAACATAAAGTGTTACATATCCTTTAATTAAATAAAAGAAAACCCAAAGTACCACTAGGTCAAAGATTAAGGGTAATTTTTCTACACAATTGTAAGGCTCATGTCAATGTTTCTTGTCCCTGGATTAAACACTTTCAGGACATTTGATGCTGGGAAATTAATAATCTGTAAAGAAGTAGGTATATACTTTATGACAAAAATAAAACTATTATATACCGAGTCAGGAGGAATTGCTAGTTTAATTCAGCCTGGGATTTTAGCAACTTAATAAGACTATCCCAATATGGAATGTTTTATAAAAAGGGAGGGGGAGTGTAACTGGATTGGAAACCATGGTTACAGTCCCCAGTATGGAAACACACACAAGTGTGCACACACACAGACACCCCTTGCCATAACTGACATCATTAGAATATTTTTTTCTTTTTTAAAACTGTATAATTATTAGTTTAGATCTTTTATTGGAGTTTCTCTTTCATTATTACATTTATATGATTTTCTTAAAGCTCTTAAATTCTCAGAGCCTATTTTATGCTGGATAAACACACAAACACAAATTTTCATAATTTCCTATGCACAAATAATTTGTTGATGCAGCATAATCCAAATCCAAATTCAGAAAATAAATTCATACTAAACAAAGCAATCAGGACCAGCAAGATAGCTCAGCAGACTAAGCACCTGCTTAAGCGAGTGCAGTAACTGGAGGTTCCATACCTGGTACCACATACCACACTGGCCTCACTCTCGGGTGAGCTGAGTGGGCAGCAGAGTCCAGGCATGGTGGCGCTTTAATCCCAGGACTGGGGAGGCTGAAAACAGGAGGATCATGAGTCTCTTTTGTGTAGTGGGACCCTGTACCAAATACATTTAAAAAAGCAATCCGCCTAGTATAAATTTGTAAAATGTTTAATGCTAATTTTAACACTGTCCAATTTACTTAACATTTATTCTCTTCCAATCACCATAATACATAAATATCATTATATCTTACTTTAATATTTGAATCATTATTTTACTTTCCAGTAGGTTCAGATTTAAGTAAAGTCCTTATATAAATTTATTTAAATGAACTTTCTGTTTGATTACATACTAAAAGAACCTAAAGTTCTTTGTAAGTTAAAGTTTAACCCAAAAATTTTATTGTTAAAAAAGTGTTATTTTTCTAACATGAATTATTTTAAAATAATCATGTTCATTTAATTTGGTTTTGAGTTCATGAAAGTATTACTATAGTAACAATTAATGTTAAGTGCTTATGTTTTACTTTGAACATGATAGCCATTTAATACAATATATTGCATATGTATTTTCAATTTAACTATTATTTATTTCTTGGCAAGAATCATTAAGGTAGTAGTACCATTAATCTTCCTGCACCACTGTTTGTGTCAGTCTGGTACTTTTTTTTTTTTTTTTTTTTGTTTTTTGCTTTTTTATATGGTTAACACAGAGAATCTGCCTGATAATTATTAGCTAATACTCAATAGTGCATGTTGAGCAATTAATAAGCATTAAAAAACCCTTGAAAATTTAAAGAAACTAATGGAAAGGAAAACAGTTTATGAGATCCTTAGTTACACTAAATAAATTAACCCCCAATATTTAAAAAATGTATCATTGAATGTTTTATTTAAGTTAAACTTTAATAAATTAAAAATAAACATTAGTTTCATTAAATATTAGAATACTCTCTGTGATGTTTTATTTCATGAAAAATAATGATAAGGACACTGATTTATTTGTAGCATTTTTCAGTCTTAATCACTCTTAAGTGACAAGTCAGTATATGAAATATGAAAGAGGCACAATATATTTAAATTCATGCAATATATAATTTTGTACAAGAATTTTAACTGTCATCTAAGATGTTTGTATTTCAGAATAAAGTTAATGTATCTCAAAATGCTCAAATAATAGATCATTTTGAGTCTAGATGTAGTGCGTCCTTCCCTACATGTAGCTGGGATGCTATGTTGTTTTCCCCGGTAGTATGTGCATTAATTAGCTTTCCCATTGTTGGAACAAGATACCTGCTACCCACAAGTTAAGCAGAGAGGTTACGGGAGCTCATGGCTTCTGAGGTCTCAGTTCATGGTCAGCTAGCCCCAAAGGAGTGATTTCCCAGCAGAAGGGCGCAGAAGAGCAAACCTTCTCACTTCATGGTGGCCATGACGTAGCCCCTGGGAGTAGAGCACAGTGCCAGACCAAATGTTCTAAGGATCAAACTTGGTTCCCAAATTCCTGCTCCCATGAGTCACTCAGATACAACCAAAAATATGCTCTACTATTTGCTGGGCATCTATGCAGACAATCAAGCCAATAAATATTATCTGTTACATCATTCCAACCTGTGCACGTGTCCTTTGAAAACCTGCCACACTAAAATTTATTTTTTTTTATTATCCAGTCAATTGGACAATGAGCTGAATGAGCATGGGTCTATGATTCTTTTGTTCATGCTGTACCACAACGACTGAATACATGTTCAACATTTGTAGATCTAGTCAAGATTGGATGAATAAGTGTTTTGGTTCCTATTGGGCTCAGATACCATGAAGCTACTACCTTCCAGAGTGCAACATATTTGAGCATCCTTTTATCATTGTGAAATGCAAGAGCATTTAATGCCAAAATCACGTACACTATGTAGACAAGAAATGGGCACTTGAATAAAACTGCAGAGACTCAAAGGCTAGAAACCTCACTCTAAAGTCTGCTGACATCTAAGACAAAAATTCTTTCTTGCAATCAATAAGATACAAACACAAGAGAATATATATTTATATATGTTTATATATTTATATATTAATTATATATTATAATTATATGTTATATAATTATAATATACAATTATACTATATATTAATACATATAATATATATATTTATACATTTATATATATAAATATATATTTATATATATACTAAGAACATTTTCCAAAAAAACATTGCCTGGCCTAATGTAAAACATATTATCGAGCTCCCTTTTTTAAAAGATCCGTTAAAGTACTGTTTTGAGACTATTTTTGTACCCTTAAATCTCAGGATATTGTCATGGCCACGATTAACATCCTCACTGGCAGAGGTATAGACTCAGAACTGGATATTTTAAGAAGTAGAAAAAAATCCCATGACTATTACAGGCTATCAGAAATGGCATCTATATTCTATAGTCTAGGGGTAAAACCTTAGTTCAGAACACAAATTCATTGTGTGGTATTTAAGACTGAGTATTACTCTTAGGAATACTAAAATATTGCTTGCTTAGAGTGTGCAAGTAGAGCCATTATTAATGAACTTGTCAGTTTTTCAAGTATTAAAAGATTTGTTCTTCTATAACATTTTGACAAACATAAGGCCAAAGTTGAAGTCATGTATATTTGTTTTAATGCAACTTCCTATATCAATTAAAAGTCAAGGATTTTGATTTTAGAATTTGACTTCTGAGAAGAAGAAAGATGGAAGAATTTTGAACATTCATTGTTAACAAGAACTGCTTTTAGACAGTCAAAATTATTCTAAGAGAGCTTTTGTATTGAAATCTCATTTTAAAATTGTTAAATAAGGTGTATTTTACGTCTGACTTTGGTAAGATATATAAGTTTAGCATTTTTGTTTATGATATTCTACCATGGAGAGTGTAGTATTAGAAAAAGAAATGTTGGAGCAGTTTGCACTCTTAAACATTTAACATTATGGCAGGCTTTGATTGTCTTGGGTGTCAGCTTAACATTCCATAGGTGGGGGTTAGTTTCATATCCTGCAATACAAAGCATACTAAATGGCAATTTGGAATTACAGTCCTGCATTTAATATATCTTGGATACTTTAAATGACTTCTATTCTCATTTTTGGTAGAGTTGTTTCCTAAAGAAAACTA